>JAEIGQ010000466.1:0-58742 GCA_018904275.1 Lordiphosa clarofinis
CGAGCATTCACAAGAATTTAATGTTGAGCACTAGACTGGCCCGCCAAAATAGATTTCAAAATACCGGGCGGAAAAGGGTTCGTTTTGGTCCCAATAGATGAAAAAAGTTTGGCGGCGATCGGATTTCATTTAGTGGACGCG
The DNA here is from genome assembly GCA_018904275.1 of Lordiphosa clarofinis. Classification (NCBI taxonomy): domain Eukaryota; kingdom Metazoa; phylum Arthropoda; class Insecta; order Diptera; family Drosophilidae; genus Lordiphosa; species Lordiphosa clarofinis. The sequence continues at coordinate 142 of JAEIGQ010000466.1, forward strand.
CGTTCGCCCTCAAAATCGAAAATTTGAAATGTATGGAGGAAATGGGGGATGAGATTCGAATTTAATTTCTAAAAATTCCCAAAAAATTTATATGTGTTAATTCTTTTTACAGCCTTTTAGGGGAGAATCATAGCAACATTTTAAATATAAATGTGTCTTATTTTGAGAGTCCAGCCTGGCCAGCATCATCAAAGGGTCAATTTTTCAATATTTTTTTGGTATTTTTTTCGAAAGAATTTTCAATACATATAGATTTAGATTTTTGCTCCGGGCGGCAAAACTATCGTTTTGGTCCCAAAAGATATAATAAAAAGTTTGGCTGCGATCGGACTATATTTAGTGGACGCGCTCTCGCCTTAAAAACCAAAAAATTTTAAATATGCTACCAATATGGGATGAGATACGGATTAAATCTGAAAATTTGAAAAAAAATTTTTGTGTTTTTTTCTTTAAATCCTTTAAGGGGAATACCATAGCAACATTTTACATATTTTTTGGATATTTCGACCGTAAACTTGGTCAGAGTCATATCAAATCGGTCAATTTTTCAAAATAAAAAAATTTTTCTGAGATTAATTTTGGATTTAATCTCTAAAATTTAAAAAAAAATTTTTATGTGTTATTTCTTTTATATACTTTAAGCGAATTGTATAGCAACATTTTGAATATTAATGTTAGATATTTTGAGAATAAATTTGGTAAGAATCATATTTAAAGCACATTTTCCATTTTTTTATAACTTTATTTATGTTTTTTTTTTTAAGATAAAATAATATATACGAGATATGCTCTAAATATCCGACGTTTACAGTTAAAATGTTGCTATGATATTCTTTAAAAGAATTTAAAGAGAAATAACACATAAACATTTTCTATTAAAAAATTTTAGATATTAAGCCCAAAACTCACCCCAAATATTGCGCATATATTTCAAATATTCGATTTTTGAGGGCGAGTGCGCTTCCACCAACTGAAGTCCGATCGCTTGCAAACTTTTTATTTTATCTATTGGGATTAAAACGAAACTTCTTCCGCCCAGCAAGAGCAAAAATCATTGTCTCGCATAAATTAATTTATCATTAAAGAAAAAAAACCCCAAAAAAATGAGAAAAATTGGAGTTCTGATATGATTTTGACCAAATTTACGCTCGAGATATCCAACAAAAATATTTAAAATGTTGCTATGATATTCCGCAAAAAGTATTTAAAGAGAATTAACACTTTAAGAAAATTTGAAAATTTTAGAGATTAAATCCGAAATTAATCTCAGAAAAAAATTTTTTTTTTTTAAATTGGCCGATTTGATATGATTCTGAAAGTTTACGCTCGAAATATCCAACAAAAATATGTAAAATGTTGCTATGGTATTCCCCATAAAGGATTTAAAGAGCAAAATCACAAAAATTTTTTTCAAATTTTCCAGATTTAATCCGTATCTCATCCCATATATTGGTAGCATATTTAAAATTTTTGGTTTTAAAGGCGAGAGCGCGTCCACCAAAATATAGTCCGATCGCAGCCAAACTTTTTATTATATCTTTTGGGACCAAAACGATAGTTTTGCCGCCCGGGCAAGCAAAATCTAAATTCATATATATTGAAAATTCTTTGAAAAAAATACCAAAAAAAAATTTGAAAAATTGACCCTTTTGATATGATGCTGCTAGCTGACTCTCAAAATAAGACACATTTATATTTAAAATGTTGCATGATATCCCCTAAAAAGGCTGTAAAAGAATTAACACATAAAATTTTTTGGAATTTTTAGAAATTAAATTCGAATCTCATCCCCTCATTTCCATACATTTCAAATTTTCGATTTTGAGGGCGAACGCGCGTCCACTAATTGAAATCCGACGTCCCTAACTTTTTTCATATCTTGGGACCAAAACGAACCCTTTTCCGCCCGGTATTTTGAAATAACAAAAAAAAAAAATTAATATAAGGGCCAGTCTAGTTAGTACACATCCTCGTGATTTGTTTGTGCGCTTAAAGTGCACCTTGACCAGTCGTGGACGTAGCATCAACATCAAAAGTGACTCCTATAAGGTCATCACTGGAAAATTGGTGGCTAATGCCAAAGGCGCAGGCTTAACATGCCACATCCCCCGGCATGAACGTACCACCAGCATAACACGGACACAGGAAAACAACGCAAACTTGGAAACTGCAAGCCTAGCGCTGATGGACAACAACAAAATCGCCAACATGCAAAGAGCTCTGACAATCACACATTCTCGTACACTGACACATACACATACTTTATTTGTAATTAAACAGGCATTCTCATTTTGTACTCAAGCAATACAGTCGTTTTTATTCTCAGCAGGAGCCTTCTCTCTCCCCAACATTTTGTATGACTCTCGGCCAGCCAATCCGGGCGTCAGCGTATGTGTTCTCCAGCACACATCCAGCAGATGATCGAGACAAAAATTTGGGTGCTACTGGAAGAGACATTGTGCGCTGTTTCAACTGCAACTCAATTGGGCACTTGGCTGCGCAGTGTCAAAAATCTAAACGTGAATACGAAGCCTTCTATGGGTGTGGCAGCATCGAGCATCAAGTTAAAGATTGTCCAGAAAGAAAGGATATGACCCGTAAACACAACCGCCCTAAGCAGGGCAATGAATATGTAAGATTCTTTAAGATTTTTATAAGCGATGGTTCCAATAACACTGTGCAACAGTCAAAAAAACTACCAAGCACCACTATGCGGAATCGATAGTGCTACCCGAACTGAGTAAATCCCTATCAGCGTTTGGCTAGATTGGTAGCACTTTTTTTTTTATGGAACCTCAAAGTTTTTGAAATTGGGTGATAGCCTCGTAGCCAGTAAACTAAACATTATCCCTAAATTGTTATTTAATAAGGAACAAATACAACATATAAGAGAGATAATTTGTAAAGAAAATGTAACGTTAGCATTAGATGAACACATTTACAAATTACCCTCATGTTATACCTTCAACACAACACTCTTGTTTAACATTAAGATACCCATTTTTGATACAAAACGTATAAATTCATAATATCGTCGGAGTTCACGGCGTACACCAACAACAACATACACCAATACCAGCACAAGTGCCTAAGAATCGAGCAAAACTACTTCAGCGCAAAACCACACAATTGGTGCAATTTGTGCCTAAACTACGCGACTGCAAAGACCTAATAAAACAAGATATTGATTCTACTTCTGACGATGAGGAAGTTAAACCCAAGTTGGAAATCAACAAAGAAGATTGGTTAAAATGTCCCGAAGCCAGACAGACAATGGATGGCTTTCTTATAGTGCTGTCCCGTGAGGGTGACATTACCTATGTCACTGAGAATATTGTTGATTATTTGGGCATCACCAAGATTGATACTCTTGGACAGCAGATCTGGGAGTACTCGCATCGATACGATCACGCTGAGATCAAAGAGGCTCTTAATCTTAAACGCAATGGCATCACTGATAAAATCAAGGACGTGCATTCACAAGAATTTAATGTTAGTACACATCATCGTGATTTGTTTGTGCGCTTAAAGTGCACCTTGACCAGTCGTGGACGTAGCATCAACATCAAAAGTGCCTTCTATAAGGTCATACATATCACTGGACAATTGGTGGTTAATGCCGAAGGCGAACGCTTGCTTATAGCCATTGGACGACCCGTACTATATCCCACAAACATCGAGATACCATAACCAAACATTCGCTGGAAATGAAGTTCACTTATGTGGATGACAAAATGCTAGCCATGCTGGGCTAACCACCCTTCTCCGATCCGGCCATTCTCCCTCAATGGCCTTTTCTTCGGACTGGGGGGGAGGAGTTAACATGCCACATCTTCCCGGCATGAACGTACCACCAGCATGACACGGTCACAGGAAAACAACGCTAACTTGGAAACTGCAAGCCTAGCGCTGATGGACAACAACAAAATCGCCAACATGCAAGATCTCTGACAATCACACACATTCTCATACACTGAATACTCCAAGCAATACAGTCGTTTTATTCTCAGGCAGGAGGCCTCCTCTGCTCCCTCGGACACAAGACTGTAACTCGCGCAAAAGGCAACTACCGCTTATGAAATTACCGGCAGAAGCTACTCGGAATACAACAATTTTACTGGTTTGTTTAACAGCTTGGTGGATGACCATGACACTCTAAGCGACATTGAAAAGTTTAATCATTTATTGTCCTGCTTAGAAAAGGAAGCACTAGGAACGGTGAAGGCCTTTCAGGTCACTAATGAAAACTACCCAAAGACATTGGCAGTCTTAAAAACAGTTTATAATAACAAGTTTGATTGAAGCCCATCTGCAGGTTCTATGAGGTTAACATCGATACAGTGTCTGCGATCTATGAGTCCTTTCTATCAATCGGGGACGAGAAGCAAATATCTAATGCTATGCTCATTTTCATAGTTATGAGCAAAGTCGATGCAGGCACTAAAACTCGATGGGAGTAGAATCTGGACTACACAAAAGTTCCACTATGGTCTGATTGTGTTGCGCTAAATAGACGATACCATCATTTATCGGCAGTGTAAGTCTTCCCATTGTAAAGTCTGTTCAAAACCTCATAACACGTTGTTGCATCGGTACTCTTTCGACTCAGCTCAACCTATTATGCTTTCCCCAACAACGCCAGCCCAAAACAATGAAACTTCACAAAGTCTATCTTCAGTTTCGGCACCGCGCTTGTTAAAATAAAGGACAAATATGGAGAGTATCGAACAGCAAGAGCCTTACTTGACTCAGGATCGCAAGTAAATTTCATGACAGAAGAATTAGCTCACGGATTGCAGTTGAAAAGGATGCGTAAGGATATAAGCCTAATAGGAATTGGTAGTTCTTCTTCATCTACACAATACGTTGTTCAATCTGCTGTTGGGTCGCGTATCTGCTCATTTAAAATGAGTTGCGAGTTTAGTTTGTTGAAGTCAATTTCGTCATTTCACCCTGAGAAAGTCGTATTAGCATCAGACTGGAGAGAGAACTTACAACTTGCTGACCCGCTTTTCTATAAGCCGCAGAGAGTAGATCTGCTACTAGGAACAGGCGCTTTCTTTGATTTATTAAGTTCTGGTCAAACAAAATCAAGCAAAGAAGCCCCTACACTGCAAAACACTGTATTTGGCTGGGTGGTGTCAGGGCGGCTTAAGTCTACAATGTCGCTACCATCTACTGCGACTGCACTTATAAGCGCAGTGCAAGATTCAGAATCGCTGGATCAGATGGTACGAAAATTCTGGGAGTTGGAGAATACGCCAAATAAAAAACACACTCGTTTGTATACCCCAGAGCAAGAACTTTGCGAGAAGTCGTTCGTAAAGAACGTTATTAGATTACCCTTGGGTCGTTTACAAGTCTTATTGCCTTTTAAATTATTACCTAGCTGCCTGGGCTTGTCATTCGAGACAGAAGGCGTCGGTTTCTATCCTTGGAGCGGAGATTGGCAAAGCAAGAAGACGTGCGAGCAATGTACATAGCATTCATGAAGGAGTACATCTCCTTTGGCCACATTACTCAAACCGACTTTGTAAACTAGAGAGAGCCACATTACTTTGTCCAAATTACGTGTTGTATATGATGGATCAAGCAAGACAACAACTCAGATCTCTCTTAATGACATACTGATGGTTGGTCCAACAATTCAAGCGAGTTTATTGGCAACACTATTGAGATTTCGTTTTCGCCAATTCCCTGTGACTGCTGATATCACAAAGATGTACCGTCAAATAATGATAGACGAGCAGCAACGAAAGTTTCAGCTTATAGTGTTGAACACAGTAACATATTGTACCGCAACTGCTCCTTTCTTGCTATTCGATGCTTGAAATTTCTAAGCGAGCTCTATGCTGCCACGCACCCTCGAGGCTCGTTCGTTGGCAAACGACTTTTACGTGGATTATTTATTATCAGGTGCACACACAGCAGAGGAAGTCAATGAGCTATGTAGCGAGCTTCTTGAAATCCTTAGCTCTGCGGAATTAGCTCTTGCAAAGTGGACATGAAATTTGGAATCAGATCACATCAAAAGTTCAAAGTCACCCATTCAAATTGGAAAATGCGTGGACGCAAAGACGTTATTGGTCTGAATTGGAATCCAATGTCAGACGATTTCAAATATTCAATTCAAGACTTGACACTACTGCTCCTACCAAGCGAACTATATTAGCGTTTACTGCCAAACTATACGACCCGCTCGGATTGATTTGCCCCCATAGTCACGAAAGCCAAAATACTAATCCAAGATACATGGTTGAATCACCTCGACTGGGACGAGCCAATCCCAACAGGTCTTCATAAGGATTGGGAAGAAGTACTTCAATGTTTTTCGATTTTGGACTCTATCTCAATTCCGAGGCACGTTAGCACTACTAAAGCAACGATGTGCGAGGTCCATGGGTTTGTGGACGCTTTTACCTTCTGTGTGGGTGTTGCCTTTACCTTCTGTGCCACGATTAGAGCTCTGCGCAGCTCATCTGCTAGCACACCTGTGAGACTCGGTCCGCTCTATTATAGATTTACCTGTTAGCCGAGTGACGTTTTGGTCAGACTCTGAGATGGTGTTGCACTGGATACAAACTCATCCTTCATATCTTACAACTTTCGCGGCGAATCGGATTGGAGACACGTTCCGTCAAAAGAAAACTTAGCTGATCTGATTTCACGCGGCTGCACAATCAACAAACTCAACAAGTCGCTTTGGATTGGTAGCCCCGAATTTTTAAAGCTTGACTCGTCATTTTGCCCAACAATGCACATTTGAAATTGACATCCGAGCAACTTATCTCAGAAAAACGGAAGTCCGCAGCGGTCCTCATCGCGGCCGATGTCGGAATAAATCGAATCTTAGACCTTATTGATAACACATCGTCGTATCTTACAGTTTATCTATAATACAACACACTGAATTCAGGAGGAGTTTATCAAATTGCAAAACTCGTCACTTCTGCAATCGTCGTTGCAAAAATTAAATCAGTAACCAACAACTGGGAAGTCAAGAGCTATCTGTTATACATGTAGGAGGTCGTCTACTACAAGCACCAGTAGCGTACAACGCAAAGTTCCCATTGATAATGCCTTAAAAAATGTAGATTTGTCGAGCATTTGCACCGAACAAATTGAACAATGAACAATGAAAGAGCTCAAGGATCATTTCGACGCACAGAAGGAAGGGCTCATGGCATATGCTGCAACGTGCGGAATCCAGTTTGTCTTCATCCCCTCCAAAGCGCCTCATTTTGGGGGCCTCTGGAAAAGCGGCTGTGAAGTCCGCCAAGCATCTTCCGGTGAGAGCCATGAGCTACGTACTTCTGTTCGGGTGGTACTGGTAAAAACCAAAACCGGGGGTTTAAACGACCTACATCGAGTTGCACCACTACCAATTTCTTGAAGCCACAGGCATTCAACGCGGCCGATATTAAGTCAACTCAGCATTAGTATTATTGTATATCTTATATTTCTACTTGAAGTTACTTATATTATTTTTGAAATTTATTGTTACAATGAAGTTACCTCGATTGTTATTACCTCTAAGCATGAAGTTTGTTTTGATATTTCTATGAGACCACGAAACGGTCACACTTTGTAATAAATGCATTCAATTGAAGACGACGAACAAAAAGCTCGCTTGCTAGAAATTATTTATTCCAATAATTTTCGTTGCAAGTGCCAAGCAGCACATCTAACTAAACATATATTTTCGACTCCGCTAACAATTTCTATTGAATGGTTTCCATTAATTCTATTTTCTAAGTTGGGCTTCAATGGGCATTAGACTGAACGTCCATTATATGGGAAATATTCTGTTCCTCAATGCGCAAAAAATTCGACATATTTTCTTGTTAACGTAATGAAAAACAAAACTTGGAAATTTTTAGGTTTGGTGCTGGCGCCGTGGGTTTAAAGTTCCTACATTAAATTTTGATTTCCCCTTTTTCATTTTACGTTTTCATTAAAGCAACCTGGAATGCCAAACGTTTTGGTTCAACTTAAAAACGGTTAATGTGCTAGAAACAGAGGTCCGGTATAACTCTTAACAAAAATTTTCAATGTGTTTCTCACTGAGATAAACACAAAAATCATAAGCAATTTCGGTTTCTCACTGAGTTTTATCATTTATTTTTGAGTTATTTGTGTTTTCTGTTAACCGAAAAATGTTGAGAGAAAAATTTATCTGTTATTAAATAACACTGAAAAATATAATTTATGCTCTAAGTGTCTTTTGATAACAGTTAAAGTATAACAGAAAAAAATAAGAAAAAAAGTTAAGTGGAGTTTCTCTATTAGCTATGTAATAATAATTTTTTTTTGCTGGATATGAATTAGACTATGTTATATATAAACATATATCGTTCGATTAGTTGCAAATCGCGTTTATTAGTTCAGTTTACAATTAATAATTAATTTAGATGAAATGATCTTTCAACAGATACCTGAGTAGCCGGTATGGACAATACTGTACACCCAAGCTCATACAAATGTGGTGCTTTGAACTTGAACTGTGCAAAATAATCCAAAATGTTTGTGTTTTCGGTGGCCACGAAATTTAAGTTTGGGAGCAGCCCAACTACAAAAACAGTAAAAACCAACATTATCAGATAAAATCGAGTCGACAAACGAGACACACACTGCATTTGTTTGGTTTTTGCAGACATCTGCTTCAGTGCAGAGCGAGTCTCGATAGAGCACACCTGCACCTGCTTCAGCAGCTGCCGTGCGTCGATACGCATCATTTTCCACTTGGTTGAGAGTAGATTTTGCCTGGCATTCTTTTAGTTAATTTCAGCGATAAAATAATTTGCCATACGTAAAAAGTGGTTTGAAGCATTCTTTATGACTTTGACCTTATTCTTTACCATTGGTCATCCATGGTATTTATCGCGGTTGAGTATTCTCATAATCATGGCTATGTAGTTATGTGATATATTAAGGAGTGATATATAAAGCTCGCATTTCTGTATGAATTCGCACTTCTTCGGGGGTGTGAGCGACATTTTTCAATGACTGTTATTTGCTTTCGCATTGCTGATTGAGTGTGGGCACTAGTGGTTTTGAAAAAGCAGTTTCTTAAGCTCGTAGCGGTCTTAGCACCATGGAGGTCCCGTAGCTGTGAACTGCGCTCACGCATTGATTCTTTGTAATTTTCCAGCGCTTTCACCCACAAGGACAAACTTTCTTTACAAATTGCTTGTAAAGACTTCTGCCGAGCTCTGTAGTAAAACCGCGGTAATAAACTACTTTACAGAAATTAAGTTCTCTGTTTTTAATTTTGAATAAAATTTAGTGTTAAAAATTTAGTTAAACATTATACTCAAAAAATAAATCACTCTATTTATTTGAGAGATATTTCAAAGTGTTTTAAAATAACAGGGTTATTTTACAACACTTTCATTTTGTGTGAGATATTCCGGACCTCTGGCTAGAAACAATCAAAGCTGTGACTGGATTAAAACTGCAGGATCGGCATACCGTGAGATGAAGTAGTCCTTGGGCGTAAGCATTTTTCACCCAAACATTCCATGTTCCGCTAGCTTTGCTGAATTCTTCATAATTTGACCATTGTCCAAGAATGAAATAAAGTGTTGAGCAAATTTAAGCGCTGCGCTTTAAAGGTTTTCATGGATATGCAAATGAGCCGAAAACCAAACCAAAACTAAAATGGCTTCCTCACTGAAGCAAATTTTGAAAATGCAGATTCCTGTCCTCATTGTGTTGCGTCATAATATGCATCTTAACAATTTACAAAATGGAGGCAACAAAGATAACAAATAAAACATAGATATTCACTACTTAATTATCTCGCTGCTAAAAAAACTCTAATGTTCGTAAGGGATTAAAGCCAAAAGGCATTTAAAAGTAGTTATTAAAATTTATTCATAAGAATATTTTTTTTGCTATGTGGATGAGCGTACTATTTTCCTCTTCTTCAAAATCCATTTGGTATGGATGGCGACTACTTCCACTAGATAGGGACTCCTCGTCATCGGACCTCTGTCTTTTAAACGCAGCATTAGGACTTAATTCAATCGAACTTTTTAACGCAGCATCCAAAATTTCTTCTTAATGGTCCATAAAATTCCTTTTTTTTTTGCGGTACAACTCTTTATCGCTACCAGCATTATATTATGCAGAAGAACCGCTTGCAATCAAAAAAATGCTCGAATCCTCTATATGGGTCATTCTTTTATAAACCGAACAGCTAAAAAATTTTTATTTTTCATTTTAATAAAAAAAAATCCGAAATTAGATCTCGACATGCCCACCAAAACGTAATTTGCGGATTTGCACAAAAATTTTTTGTTCATTTTATAAACAGTTTCAAAAATCGTCAAAAAAAAAATGGAAAAAAGGGTTTTTTAAAAACGTGATATCTCAGGATTGGTTTATCGGATAGGTCTCAAGTTGATATCGATGGAAAGAATTTTACTGTATCTACTCAAATTATAATTTTATAAATTTTAAATTATTTAATTATATTAAGTAAATGTTGCTAAAAATTAATATAATTTTTTTCTGTGTTAACCACCATGCTATAGCTTCTGGGGATATACAATTTATTGTAATAAACACAACTTAAAAAACGGTGTTTTCAAATATGGAGACTTTTCTAGTTTGAAAGATATTAATTTTGAAGTTATAAACAAATTAAAAGATACTTAAAGAAAGCTTTGCCACGCAGTCAGTTTTAAAGCTTTTGATTGAAACTTGACAATTGTGCTTTATATGCACCAAGCTTTCCAAAAATGTCTACATCGCGCGGATCGGATTATTATATCGTATAGCTATACGAATGTTATGATTAATTGAATTTTGTTGTGAATTAGGTTACCAGAGCTTGAAAAATAATTTTATAACACTACTAAATTCAGCATTTGTATGGCAGCTATATGATATACTCCGATCCGCCTGATGTTAACATTTTTGAAAATCTTGATAAATCAAAAGCACACGTGCCAAGTTTCAATCAGCTTTGAAACTGACTGCATGGCGAACTTTTTTCAAAGAGCATCTTTTAATTTGTTTATAATTCAAAAATTTATAACTTTAAACTATAAAAGTCTCCATCTTTTAAAAACACCTAAATCTAAGTTATATTTTAGAACATTTAATTGTATATCCTCAGACGTATGGTGGTTAACACTGAGAAAAAAATTATAGTACTGTCTTAGCAAACATTTACTTAATATTATTAAAATAATTCAAACACCTACAAAATTATAATTTGAGTATAAAATGTCTCCATCGATAAATCGAGACCTAATAAATCAAATCCTGAGATATCACGTTTTCTAAAACCCTTTTTTCATTTTTTCGTTTTTAACGATTTTGAGCAAAACCGCAAATTACATTTTGGTGGGCATGTCGAGATCTAATTTCGGATTTTTTTTTATTAAAATGAAAAATAAAAAAAATTTTTGCTGTTCGGTTTATAAAAGAATGACCCATATCCATCATTTTGCTTTGAATAAAATATTTTTAAAAATATGTCGTGGCGCTGTGAATTTGTTAGCAGCCTGAGTAGGCTGGGCGTAGGTTTTGGGCCTACTCGTTTTGCATTGTCATGACGTCTTGTCAGTAATGACAGTTGAGAAAAACAGTGCCGTAAATAGAGTTGCTCAGAAATCGAGTGAGAGATGGACTGAGCTGCTGCTAGACGTAGTCCCTTGAGTGTGGTGAGATGGCAATGAGTGCCATCAGAGTAGGCCAGTTCATTATGTTTGACAATGAAAAATTATGTTTGACCGGGGCAAAGGGAGCACACTGACTTACTCTCGGGAATTCGTGTAACGCGCACAGCTCGTACAAATCTGATCAAATTGAAAACAAAAACGGAAAAACCTTTCGGAAAATAGTGCCAACCCGACATCAGAAGTGGAATCAGACCTACAGATATCTACACGTGTCCTTGTCAACGAAGTGGCGAAACATGAATTCCGGGGAATTTGCCGTCTCAACTGTGCTAACCTCTTTGGCAAATTTTAACAGTCGATTGATTTTCTTCAAATGTGCAAACCAGAAGAAAGCTGCAAATGGTGATTAAGGAGCTTACGTTCGAGAAGAAACGAAGTGCCGTCATGGAAATCAGGACAAAAAGAGTGAACTGCAGAACCAAGAGGAGACAAGCTGGTGAGACGATGCTTTAGCGTGAGAGACCAAATGTCAGATGCTTTCGGTGTGACCAGCATGGACATTTTCAAGCTAGAGCCAAATGACCGTAAAAGGGTATGAACCAGAGAGCGAAGCAGGTAGGGTGGTGGAAAAGAAGGTTAACCAGTGCTTTGTGGCGGAGCCTAAAGACAACATGACTCAACGAGGTGAGACCTTTCCCATTTGTTTCGATTCTGTAACAAGTTGTGAGATTCTAATCCAGGGTTTTAATGACATTATTGGCATTTGATAAATTTTTAAAATTTAAAACTGTTAATTCAGGTGGTCAGCCATTGCTGAAAAATTAATTATTTATTAAAGCAGACAAGTTGCCTCAGGATAAATGAAAATTCGATTAGTTGATTCTAATAAAACTTTGCCCTGACGAGAAAGAAATAGAGAACGAATAAATCAGGTAATGAAATGTAATATCATTCGTCCCAGCTGTTCTCTTTCTTCTAGCACTTTGTTACTAGTTAAAAAGAAAAATGGTTCAGATTGCCTTTGTAATGACTTTGGAAAGATAAACTCAAACACAATTGCAGATAAGTACCCGTTGCCAATTATCCAAGATCAAATTGACAGGCTTTGCGGGCCGTAATATTTTACTTGTTTAGATATGGCTAGTTGGTCTCTGAGGAGCTAACTTCATTTGTTACGCCTGAGGGGGAAATATGAGTTTTTAAAAAAATACCATCAGTTTTTCAGCGTGAGGTAATGATGTACTGGGAGATATTGCTCATTGTTTGTTATTGTCTATATGGATGATATTTCGGGGTGTCGCCAACAGAAGAATTGGCTTTTAAAAGATTGGGGATTGTTCTGTAAGTGCTAACTAAGGCTGGATTTTCTTTTAATGTCACTTAATGAAGTTTTCTGAGAAAAGCTGTACGGTATCTTGGCTATGAGATAAGAGGGGGTGAAGTGAGGCCAAACTCACGCGATATTCTTGCCTTAAGTGCTTTACGTCTGTCCCAATCCACAGTTCGACAGTTAATTAGCTTAGCCTCATATTTCCGTAAATTTGTACCACAATTCTCCTAAATAATGGAACCATTTTATTCTCTCACATCAAAAGGGATGCTTCAGTTGGAATGAAGAGCACGAAGAAGTTCGAAAGAAAATGAATGGAATTCTTGAAAAGCTTCGCGCACTAAAGTCGAATTGAGTCTACGATTACACCGTTGGTGGGCGTATTTGCAAACCTTTAATTTCGACATTGTGTAGAGAAGGAAAGCGGACGGCTCATGAAGATATTTTGTGAAAGAATCCCCTAATTTAGAATCGAATTTAGCAATTCGCAAAGTTCTACAAAACGAGTAAATTTGGCAGAAATTTCGAGCAATTGGCTTCTTGCCGAAGAGCACAATTCCTACATAGTGGACATAGTTAAAAAATTCGGTTCCAACGAACTTGCAGAAGATTTGGAAGAGTGTATTACATCGCAGATTCCAAAGGGATGGAGATCTCGTTGCTTACCGGTTGTGCCTCGCGCATTTAAATGTTCTGGAAAAAATCAAGTGCATGAATCCATTACGCATTTTGGATGAAGAAAGACACTTGAAAAGGTTCATCAGTATTATTGGTTCGAGAAATAGTAAATATGTTCGAAAATTTGTAAAAAATACGTCATCTTTGGAAGGTTTAATCTGAGCTTCATGCTCTACCAAAAGTCAATGTACCTTGGTATACTGTCCACGTGGGCATAACTGGGAAGTTAAGTGGTAAGAGTGAAAGTTAAAGAGAATGATATTTTTCGTATCGATGCGTTCACTAAATTTGTTTATCTGTATGATACTCTAAAAGTTAGACACAAAGAGCTGTGTGAAAGCTATAAAATGTTCTGCTTCCATATTCGGAATAAAGACTCGCATCATAGCTGATCATAGTTGATCAGAGTAGATGTGTTAGGTATTGCAGACTGTAGATGTTAATCCAGTGGAAAGTTTTGTGAGTTCTGTTCATCGCAGAAAATAAAACTTTGCTTAATTGAAACAGGAGCTAGCCGTGCGAATGGTCAAGTCGAGGAGATAATCAGCATGTTGAAGAATTTATTAACCGCAGTAAAAACAAGCCACCGATCATAGCAAGACGCTCTTGGTGAGGTGCAACTTGCCCTAAATTGCACAGTTAGTCGTGCAACTAAAGCAAGCCCTCTAGAGATGCTAATCGGAAAAAAGGCTCGCCCTTTAGATTGATTCCACCCTGCGATACAGAGTGTGAAGTTGATTTAGCAATTGCTGAGCTCCTACTACGGAGAGTTTCCATGGCTTCTTATGATAAGTTGCAGTTTGGAAAGAGAAAGGCAACTGTTGTGAGACACAGAGTTGGAGACTGTGTGCTACTTAAAGATGAAGAGAGTCATCAGAAAAGTTAGATGCTAAGTTTAGAGGACAATTTTCAGAACTGCCAAGAAGATATTCGCAAGATGACAGAGGGTCATGTACGAAGCGAGTTAGACATTGAAAATGAAGAGTTAAGCCTGCCTAAGAGTCCAGAGGGGACTGAAGGGGAGCCGTCTAGATGAGACGATGAGCTATCCGTCAGATGTGACGATGATGATGTGGTATCCGTCTAGGTGAGACGATGAGCTATCCGTCAGATATGACGATGATGATGTGGTATCCGTCTAGGTGAGACGATGAGCTATCCGTCAGATATGACGATGATGATGTGGTATCCGTCTGAGAGAGACGATGAGTTATCCGTCTGGGTGAGACGAAGAGTTATCCGTCAGATGTGACAATGTGGTATCCGTCTAGGAGAGACGATGAGTTATCCGTCTGGGTGAGACGAAGAGTTATCAGTCTGTTATGACGATTTGGTATCCGTCTAGGTGAGACGATGAGTTCAGTTGGAACGATGCGAAAGCCGCCAAGTTTTGCGAAGGCCTAAGAGTGTGGCAATGTGAGGTATACAGGCGGAAGACCAGTGAGTGGTATTTTTGTGACAAGAGAAAGTACTTAACATCAGAGAGATTCGAATGTAATGAAAATTGTTTAAATGTAATTAAAGAGAATACTAAAGGTGATTTATGTAATGCGAATGTAATAGAAATCGAAAAAGTTACATTAGAAGAAAATTCTGTACAAGATTAAATTGTTCTTTGTGATATCCTAATCAGTACACGGGACGTAAACGTCAGGATGGCCGTGTCGTGGCGCTGTGAATTTGTTAGCGCCTGAGTAGGCTGGGCGTAGGTTTTGGGCCTACTCGTTTTGCATTGTCATGACGTCTTGTCAGTAATGACAGTGTTGGTAAAACAGTGCCGTGAATAGAGTTGCTCAGAAAGGTCTAATCGAGTGAGATGGACTGAGCTTCTGCTGGACGTAGTCCCTTGAGTGTGAGTGAGATGGCAATGAGTGCCATCAGAGTAGGCCGGGTCATTATGTTTGACAATGAAAATTATTATGTTTTTAATAATTTATGGTAATTTTCCATTATTTTGATTATTTTTAATCGTAATCATTAAATAATTGTGTGAAACCGAAAATAATCGCAATTTAATCATTAATTCAACTTTTAAACAAAAAATAATCTAATTAATAATGACTACAACTAATAATCATTATTTAACAGGTATGAGTGTGAGTGAGATGGCAATGATTGCCATCAGAGTAGGCCGGTTCATTATGTTTGACAATGAAAAATTATTTAGGGTGTTCACTTTGTTGAGCACTTGAGCACTTGGGGAAAAGTGTAAACATTTCCAACAACAATTTACTCTGAACAAATTGTGCACAGCTTGCTCGACCCAGGCCCTGACTACGAAAAGTCGGGCACTTGTACCGTATAGAGACCTGCACGTGTAAATAAAAAAGTAATCGATAATTACTCGCCGAGTATGATTACAAATGAGTACGATTATCTAGCTGTCGATTTGTCACCGTACTCATGTTTACTTTTCAGGGTTCGGAATCGCCCTTTACCTGCAGCTTTCGAGACTGACGGCTTATTAAATCGCGAAATAATACCAAAGAGGATAAAAAAATAGTAATAAAAATAAAGACAGTGCAAATAAAGTGATAAATCATGGCGGGATCATTGCATAAGCGCAATTCGCAGCTAAGGGTTCTCCGAGGTAATAAAAAAGCGAACTCCTTAAAAAACTGCTTTCCATGGCCAAAAATGACCACACATAACAGCATTACCATGATTAAGACAATGCCGAATCGCGGTAAATACCATGGATGACCAATGGTTAAAAATACAGTTAAGATCATAAGGAATGTTTCAAACCACTTTTCGTGACTGACAACTCATCAAATCGCGGAAAAGTACCGTTGGGGATCAAAAATAGTAATAATGTCAAACAAACAGGAAAAAACCATGTAAGGATCATTGCATACGCGCAGTTCGCAGCTAAGGGTTATCCGTGGAATTAAAACCGCTAATTACTTAAGAAACAAGTTTCAAGACCACAATAGATCTTATCTAGTGACTAACCGCGATACATACCATGGATGACCATTACCAAAGAACTTAGAAGAAGAAATTTTCTTCAAAATTTCCGAAAATTTTTTTAAATTAATTGCCGGAGTGGTCATCCATGGATTGGTCATCCATGGTATTTATCGTGGTTCAGTATTATCATAATCATGGTAATGTAGTGCTCATGTGTGCTCATTTTTAGCCTCGAAAATCAATTTCTTAAGTACGTAGCGGTTTTATTACCACGGCGATCCCTTAGATGTGAATTGCTTTTATGCATTAATCCTTGCTTGATTTTTTACTTGGTTTTAAGTAAAGTATGTTTGACATTATTTATATTTTTTTAACCGCAACGGTATTTTCCGCGATTTGATGATTTGTCAGTCCTAAAAAGTGGTTTTGAAACATTCTTATGATCTTCACTATATTCTTTAACATTGGTCATCCATGGTATTTATCGCGGTTCGGTTTATTCAAAATCATGGTAATGTAGTTATGTGTGGTCACTTGTGCCCTTGAAAAACAGTTTCTTAAGCACTAAGAGGTTTTGTTGCCATGCAGATCCTTCAGCTGCGAATTGCGCTTATGCATTAATCTAGGCATGATTTTTTTACTTGGTTGGGCATAAAGTTTATTTTGACATTATTAATATTTTTATCCTCTTTGGTATTATTTCGCGATTTAATAAGTCGTCAGCCGAGTGCTGGATGCTGGCTCCCAAACTGTGCCACCAAAATAAACCTTGCTAATATTTTGATTATTATTATTTTTAATTTAATTTTATTTTTTACGGTTTTTCGATTATAATCGTACGATGCCACGATGCCGATATCTCAAACGTAGTTGTGCACAAATTTCATGCACAGAGGGCTGCTCACAATACAAGTCAGGCAAAACTGCTCAAGTGCTCAACAAAGTGAATACCCCAATTATGTTTGACCGGGGCAAAGGGAGCACTCACTGACTTACTCTCGGGAATTCGTGTAACGCGCACAGCTCGTACAAATCTGATCCAAATTGAAAACAAAAACGGAAAACCTTTCGGAAAATAGTGCCAACCCGACAAATATATTTTGAATTCAAAAAATGCTTGGCATCTCAAAGGTAACTTCTACAAAAAAGTAAAATTTAAAGGGGAAACTGAAATTTAAATTAGCAACTTTTTAACCCACGACGCCAGTATTAAACCTTAAAATTTCGAAGTTTGGTTTTGTATTACGGTAACTAGAAATTTGTACGAATTTTTTGCGCCCTGAGGAACAGAACATTTAAAAAAAAAATAGAGGCAAGCTAACTTCGGCTCGACCGAAGTTTATATACCCTTGGAGCTTGATATGTGGCTGACAGTTTGTATGGCAGCTATACTATAAAGTAGTCCGATTTCGACAAATCTTGTTGAAATTATGTAATATCATTGAAAACTTATAAATACGAGCGTTGGGAGCGATAGCATTGAAAATTAAAAATAGAGGCCAGCTAACTTCGGCTCGACCGAAGTTTATATACCCTTGGAGCTTGATATATGCCTGACAGTATGTATGGCAGCTATACTATATAGTTGTCCGATTTCGACAAATCTTGTTGAAATTATGTAAAATCATTAAAAACTTATTAATACAAGCGTTAGGAGCGATAACATTGAAAACAAAAAAGTTTTTCTGACTAAGACTTTTTTTCAGACCTAACTTTTGTATGGCAGCTATACTATATAGTAGTCCGATTTGGGAAAGTTTTGGTGAAATTATGTCAAATCATTGAAAACTTATAAATACGAGCGTTCGGAGCGATAACATTGAAAACAAAAAAGTTTTTTTCACTAAGACTTTTTTTCAGACCTAACTTTTGTATGGCAGCTATACTATATAGTAGTCCGATTTCGACAAGCCTTGGTGAAATTATGTGAAATCATTTAAAACTTATAAATACGAGCGTTGGGAGCGATAGCATTGAAAACAAAAAAGTTTTTCTCACTAAAACTAGTTTTTCAACCGATCGTTCCTATGGCAGCTATATGCTATAGTCATCCGATCCGGCCGGTTCCGACAAATGTGCAGCGTATTTGTACCAAAAGACTTCGTGCAAAGTTTGATTAAGATAGCTTTAAAACTGACGGAGGAGATAGCATAGAAACAGACGGACATGGCTATATCAACTCAGCTCGTCATGCTGATCAAGAATATATATGGGTGATTCCATGAAAAATCGCCCACTGGGATTTTTTTTGATCGAAATAATTTTTTTCGTATTCCTTGTGGTAAAATAGTATATACGTATTTTCAGCATTTTGGCGAAATATACTTAATTCGCGGGTAAAGTCGATTTGAAAATTTACATATTTAAAAAATTTAATTATTTTCAATTGCTTGCTATCCAAAGCCATTGGTAATAAAAATATTTAAAAAATCTGAAAATTAACATCTGAATCCAAACTTTCAAATAACTCACATTTAAAAATTTTTAAATTTTTCTTTGGTCTTCAAATCGCGAAAATAAGTAAACAAAAATTAATTGCCGCGAAAGGGATTTTTTTTTGTCTTCATATTTTTCTCAAAATTTGGTCTTGTATCCAGTAATTTACTGTATTAAGCTGTAAATGGGAAATCCAATAGTTCCAGAGTTATGGCCATTTTTCATTTATTTAAATTAATTTTTTGTAACAATATCAGATTTAGTATGTTTAATTTTAAGAGGGTAATATTTTTGTGGTCGAATATAGTGAAGTCTATCATCATAAAAATTATTTTAACAGATCGGCGGAGTGGCATTTCCATGCAACAGCCCACTGTAAAGGGCCTTGCGATGGATAAACACTAAAAAGAATGGCTAGAAGGCCAAGCCTTCAAAAGATAAACGATAAACAGATTACCCCTACCCTGGAACTCTATGAATGGGTCAACGAATTTTTACCAAACATCACAGTAAGATACCGAAACTAAACTAGGGCCACAGAATTATTAAAATTACGATTTTCGAAATGCAGAACTATACAAGGGACATTTTATTCAACCACAAAATAACTATCTTCTTAAAACCAAATCATTTTCACATTCCGAAACATCTGATATTGTTAGTTCCTAAAATAAGTGAATTTTAATAAATGAAAAATAACCATAACTCTGGAACTATTGGATTTCCCATTTACAGCTTAATACAGTAAATTACTGGATATAAGACCAAATTTTAAGAAAAAAATGAAGACAAAAAAAATCCCTTTCGCGGCAATTAATTTTTGTTTACTTATTTTCGCGATTTGAAGACCAAAGAAAATTTTAAAAAATTTTAAGTGTGCGTTATTTGAAAGTTTGGATTCAGATGTTAATTTTCAGATTTTTAAATATTTTTATTACCAATGGCTTTGGATAGCAAGCAATTGGAAATAATTAAATTTTTTAAATATGTAAATTTTCAAATCGACTTTACCCGCGAATTAAGTATATTTCGCCAAAATGCTGAAAATACGTATATACTATTTTACCACAAGGAATACGAAAAAAACTTATTTCGATCCAAAAAATCCCAGTGGGCGATTTTTCATGGAATCACCCATATACTTTATGTGGTCGGGATGCTTCCTTCTATTTAATATACCCTCTCCAAGGGTATAAAAAATTCTCATACGATTATGTTCAGTCTAATGGGCATATACATATGGGGCATTCCATACAAAAAAACTTTTTTCTGGGATGATGTCTCGAATTGGATGATAATTGGCCCAAAGGGAGCTTATTATGAAAAGCTTAACCCCAAAATGTGAGCTTTTTTGAGCTTTTTTGAGTTTTCTTTTGCGGAAGTTCGACTCTTAAAAGTGTAATATTGTGAATTTTTAAATTTTCAATAACTCGAAAACGGTTTAAGATAGAGCTTGGCAACTTTTTTCCAAATGTGCAGGATTAAAAGCCCTTTTTAAAAAAAATTTTGAAAATTTTTTTTTACCTTTCTTGAAAAACAAAAGATTTTTTAAAAAAACTTAGTCTAGCAAAAAAGACCCATCCGTCAAAAATGCTCAAAAAATATACGTAAAAGCCGCATCTTTTCCAAACATTTTAAGTGCTCGAACATATCTGTAGCTTGAAAATTGAGGAAGATATGGCCATTTTTGTCATGTAATCTCAAAAATATCAGTATGAAAAAAAAAATTTATCAAAAATTTCTAATCCATTTTATTTTCGGTTCTTAATTTAACCACGTACAATGGTAAACTTTTGCAAAGTGGTTCCAAGAGAAATTGTCATATATTACTGAAATTAATAGTACGGAATAGGTGCTTGTGATGGGGCAGGGGAGCGGTTAAAAGGCTTGCCTGGCAATACTGCCTGAAGCAAGGAACAAAAAATAAATTACTAACAGCTAAAAACCTTTATCAATGGGCAAGTGATCTTTTGAAAACCATCAATGTTTTTTTTTTTTGCACCACAAACGATTACCAACAGTGTGCAGAATATCTGAAAACCAAGACGATATCAAGAAGTGTAATTTCAAAATTAGTTAGAGTGTAGTTTATTTTATAGAGCATCTATGAATGCGATTGGTTTATTTTTCCTTTCAGCTTACTTTTATTTTTAGGCTAATAAAATTGAAAAAAAAAAAAACAAGAAAGAAAGAACAGTCGAGCACGCCCGGTCGCAATACACACCGTGCCAATACAGGTCGCTGCTTGAAATCTCTACCGATTGAATAATTTAAAATCGATGTCCTGGGAATTCCACTACGAAGGCATAGGATGTCTTTTTATATATATATTACTGTATGCTTCAAATCCAATGCGTTCTTTTCTGGGTCCTACAATTTTATTTAATAGCTGAAAGAAGATTGTGGGCCAAATTTTGAACCAAAAAAAAATTTATTAGAAATTTTTGACTAATTTTTCATACTAATATTTTTGAGATTACATGACAAAAATGGCCATAACTTCCTAAATTTTCAAGCTGCAAATATGTTCGAGCACTCAAAATGTTTGGAAAAGATGCGGCTTTCACATATGTTTTTTTTAAGAATTTTTGAAGGATGGATCTTTTTCGCTAGACTAAGTTTTTAAAAAAATCTTTTGTTTTCAAAAATGGTAAAAAAAAAATTTTCAAAATTTTTTTAAAAAGTTCTTTTAATCCTGCACATTTGGAAAAAAGTTGCCAAGGTCTATCTTAAACCATTTTCGAGTTATTGAAAATTTAAAAATTCACAATTTTACACTTTTAAGAGTAGAACTTCCGCAAAAGAGCTCCAAAAAAGCTCACATTTCATAATAAGCTCTCTTTGGGCCAATTATCATCCAATTCGGAGAGATCATCCCAGAAAAAGTTTTTTTTGTATGGAATGCCACATATACATATACATTTTATGTGGAATATTAAAAAATAATCAATATGCTCCTTGCGTTCAATTTAACGCCTAAGTCAATCACAAAATAACCTAACCAGGTACAAAATAACTTTGGCAGGTCACAGTAGCCCTTAAATAGAATAGTTTGAATGGTTACAATGCCTCCTACGACGAATATAAAACAGTCAAACTAAGTATATTTGCTTGAAGTTGAAACCTTCAATTTTTTACTAAAATGCTTCTTTATTCTTAATAGGATTTTAGTGAGTTATGTGGAGTTGTATTTTTAAAAGACAAATCTTTACTGACCAGCCATAAAATAAATTTTACACAATTTTTTTCGTTGCGAAAATCGTACTTAATATCTAGCTATTTTTAAAAATGGTATAAATGGATAAATATAATGCAAAGTTGCGGATAAAACGCCGAAGTCCAGCACAGGATTAAGAAGTGGTGTATCAATAACCTTCCAAGAGCGCATTACTTGTTCATAATGAAAGAACCGGTACCAAAGATATTCGCATTTTTCTAAAGGTACTATTTTTACAAATCAAAAAACTATCTCTTCCGCGATTTCACGAAAACGGCCCCATAAAAAAATATTTGGACTGCGGATTTTGACTCAGCAAATGAATTTACATTCGAAATGACTGATAGATGGTAGGGATCAGAAATGCTGTAAACTGGTGTAATTTTGGGGATGTCTTCAAGTCCTGTAGCATTAGATTTTATCTCAAGTGAAGCATAAAGGACATCACATTGACTTACACACACAAAACTAAAGCTACTATCAGGTACACAGTTCAAACACGGATTGCACGTAACTTCTGGAATTTGACTATAAACAAACCGCTTATTTAACATCGGTATCACATTTGTTTGATGATCGTTGTTTTCCGATACCTAACCCATTTTATAAATATTCGCTTTTAGCTCTATAGATCATTTTGTTGACATTCGTTCTTAATCTCTTAAAGATTGCATAAAGTCAGTCTTGTACCTTTTCCATTCTCGATTTATTTCAGCACTGAACCATGGTCGTGTTATATAGGTGTGTGATGTTACGCTGAAGATGCTCAACTTGCGCGTCCACTGTGGGAATACTAAATAACCTGTCTCAGTCACATTTATGTTGTTCGATATTTAATAAAATAAAGTCTAACACAGGCCAACAAAATGCCCATCTTTGTGATGTGCAGCCCTGTTGACTTAAAAATATGATAAGTTTATGTTCACTGATTCCAAAACTGGTTTCGGATTCGCTCCATCAGCTCTTGTTTCCAAGATATAGCGGAAAAACGAAAATATTGAATTTTTGGCACTCTAGGATTTATGGAGGCCACACTAGGAATAAATGTCTGAGTTTATGAGCTGATTACGGCAAAGGACATATCTATGCAAAGCGGAAAGTGTCTAAATTGGCCTCTAGAGACAGACATTTTTCGATTTATAGCAATATAAACCAAATATTTATAGGAACTTTGAAAAGAATACAACTTTTAAAAAAAGGACACATGTTCAATAACATTCAGGGAGTACTAGGTTTTTATATTCTGCACCAAAGATACACAGTATACATATTAAAAAATAAAAAAAATTATAAATATTTGGCTTTCAATCTTTACACATGCTTCCCACTTCATTTGGAATGAACCACATATATCCCACAGTTTTGAAAAAAATGGTTCGTACTGTTTAAAGATATTTAGTAATCAGCATTATTAATAGATGCACTAAAGGATTCGAAGTGATCAGATGTCTTGCTTAAAATGTTTGCCTCGCTCGATGTCGTCTGCGCAATCCGTCCCTAGTATCAACTTTGTGATGACTTTAAAGAAAATTTATTTTTAGGCTCCCTTTATGCATCAACAATGCCCAAATCTTTAATCTTATGGATAACCTTTATTTTTAGTTTTAAGCTATCTATCTAATGTCCAATATTAAATTGATATACATATATGTAATTAAGACAACATAAGTTAACATTAACATTTACATTTCTTGTGAGTACAAAAGCAGTCTCTTTTTAAACTCCAGCAATAGTCAGCCATCATATGTACGTCCCATCGTACTTGGTATCTTGTTTTCATTGTTTTTATATCCTGGTGAAAACGTTCACCGTGCTCTTCGCTTAAACTCCCTAAATTTTCGGGGAAGTGGTCCAGGTGGCTATGTAAATAGTGCACTTTGATGCTCATTCTGCAATCAAGAATCTTGAATTGAATTGCATTCTTAAAACCAGGTCAACATAATTGTCAGCTTTGTAGTTTCCCAAGAAGTTTGAATCGACTAAGACAAAAGAGTGTCATGCATTCAGTTCAGGCAGGGTCATAAATTCATTAAATGAATTATCTTTAAATAATTGGCGAATTTGAGGTCCATTAAATACACCAGCCTTAATTTTTTCCAAACTCAGCGAAGAGAGTATTTTCCAAATATATTGGAAGCACGCCCCATCACGACTTAAAGCTTCCACAAATTGTTTCATTAATCCAAGTTTAATGTGGAGTGGTGGCAAGACAATCTGATTTCTGTTAACTAGAGGTTGGTTTATTATATTTATACCCGTTACTCGTAGAGTAAAAAGGGTCGTGCAAATGTATGTAACAGGCAGAAGCAATCATTTCCGACCATATAAAGTATATATATTCTTGATCAGCATCAACAGC
Organism: Lordiphosa clarofinis; assembly: GCA_018904275.1. Taxonomy (NCBI): domain Eukaryota; kingdom Metazoa; phylum Arthropoda; class Insecta; order Diptera; family Drosophilidae; genus Lordiphosa; species Lordiphosa clarofinis. The sequence continues at coordinate 24,708 of JAEIGQ010000466.1, forward strand.
CGAGACATGTCCGTCTGTCCGTCCGTCCGTCTGTATGAACACCTAGTTCTCAGAGATGATAAGAGATAGAGGTTGGACATGTATGGGACAAATGCTTTTTTATATTTGCAGGCAGATCAAGTTTATTTCAAATTTTGGCCACGCCCCCTCCCGCCTCCGCAATTCGGAAAAAACGTTATATCTCCTACAGTTTTAAAGATATACGATTCGTACATTCTAAAGATAGTTAGTAATTAGCAAAACAAATAAATTTGCCAAAGAAATGATTGAGTTTGTTTAAACATATACATTGAGTTGAGAATATGTATGAAAGGGTTAGCCTAAAAGTAGGCAATTATAATTGTTCTTTTAGCTGATTAAAATTCGTTCTTTTGGCGGATTCAGCTACAAGCTAGAAAAAGCTAAAACAGCTGATTGCGTGGTGATCGAGTACTCGATCGAGTATCGATAGTAATCAAAGGCATCACTTGGTCGTCATTTGCAATTATCAAAAAAATTTTACATTGGCGCTTCCGTTCTTATTCTCGCTCTTTCACAATTACATCGGCGAACAGAACAGAAGTGCGTGCCCGTCGAAAGTTGTGTGAAAAGTCTAGAGAACATATATATTCAAGCGCGTGGTTTTTATTGCTTTGGGTGAGTTAGAGTTTCGTCTGCCCACACACTTACAGATTAAAGTTTGTGTACCAGGTCTCACCGTGGCCAGCTCCCTGATTTCAAGTGCATTTTGGCTTATATTTCGGATTGTTGGAAGCGGATTGAGTCTGCACACGGCCACAATTGCTTGCAAGTGCAGATCCAGCGGCCCGGCCAGGCAGAATTGCCACAACCAGGCGGACATAACCACCAAACCCAGTCGACATTAAATGTGTATTTAACCAGCCACTAGGAGCCTAATAAAGGAAGCAGAATATACATCTGAGCTTGGCCTAATCATCTTTACCGACCAGATCATCAGGGTTCGGCCCTAACCAACTTTTCGGCCTAACCTTCCGTTCAGACCCTAACCAACCAAGCGTCCATATTTGCGGCTGAGATGCTAACCTAAAAGAACAGTGAAGCTCAGCCGAGCGATCAACATTGAAGAAGTCTTTCCTCGGGCGTGTCCATTCTAATTGGGTGTCTAATTTTGAGCTGATTGACATTAAAGATCTCGCCCGAGCTATTTCCATGGAACTATACGGAAAGCTGATGATTGAAATTTTCTAGAGAGTTTGGAATTTAATTACCGTTTTCATTTTCTTTTTGTGTTTCTTTTATTTGATTTTTTTAAATTTGTTTTTTTAACTAAAATGAGAGTATAAGAAAAATGAAGCCGAATAGTTTGTTAAAGTGAAAAGGAAAAGAATCTCAAGAGTATGATTTTATAAAAGAGAAAATAACGAGAAATGAAAAGAAATGAAAACATACAAACAGGTAGAAATGCATATATCTAATTTAACCTTTAGTTACAGAATTCATCCACATGAGATCAATCTTTCGTCGCTGGAAATCTAAGTGAGTGTTGCAAGAAAATTAAGTGATTTATTATCATACATAAAAGAGTGAAATATGCATTTATACATCTCGACTTGGCTGAATATCGAATTTTTGTTCTTTTGCTCGAGAGAAATTAAATCCTAAATTATCGTTCCGCTTTTGCAAAGAAAAATTAATGAATATCTAAAAATCACAGAAAATTAATTGGTACAGTAAACCCTCATTATGAAAGCAAGAATTGAAAGAATCTGAAGTTAAATTAAATAAAAATTGAAATAATTTTAAAATCAATTTAAAACCAAAATAATGAAAGTTGATTAGAAAGTAAATTAAATCGAAGCAAATTTAAATTTAAAGTAAAGTAAATTGAATATAAAGAAATGAAAGACTTGGAAGAATTAGTTGAATTAATTTAAACTTTATTATTATCAAACGTATGCATACTTACTCATCTAAAGCGTTAATTTAAAACCCAAATATTTTTCCTCTTAGTATTTAGTCAAACATTTTCGTATTATCTAAACTATTATCGCATCACAAAATGGAACCCATATGTTATCTCAAATATTACTCAGAATTAAAGTTTATAACGAATTTGAACTAAATGGAGTCTGAACTCAAGCTAACGTTCTCGCCGTCGTAGGGTATTTTTCCAAAGGGATCACCCAGATGTATTCTGAGGCTGGTGATCAAAGGTAGGGTGGGCAATATGCGACCACGATTCCACCTGTGGCTTCGCACACCATAACTCTCTCTTTTCTTCTTTCTTCTCATTCTCCCTCACTCTTTTGAACTGGTTCTCAAGATGTCTGTTATCTACCGGTTTTAACTTCCCTAGCATTCTTATTTTTGTCGCAGCACGTTATTATACTAATCATATTAATGTAACAAAGTGACTTATTGGTATCAGCAAGACCTCCACCCCCAAAGCCGACGAGCTAGAGCCGGATATCATGACGTGCAACTGCTCGATACCTTTGTCTGTGTATAGCTGAATATTGGTTACACGCTACAGTTATAATTTATTTCTATTAATATGATAAGTGGCGCCCAACTATGGAGCCTCATTGATTAAGGATTAAGTCAATGTGACTCACTAATAGACAGATTCTTATCAGTTTACTAATTTCATACTATTCTTTCTCTTTTATCTTTTCGTAAGAAAAATCCTTATTTATGCAGCTGTTTCGGAAAACAGAAAGGCCAAATATCCGTATTTGCCTACTGGCTACAGCTAAGTGAAAAGGGACTATTTCAATCCTTTAAAATAGCCATTGGTATGGGACAGTATCAGCTCGTGGAAAATGCAGGATAGCTGTAACTTCGGTTGGTTACCTGACCCGCTTTGATTCGCCATTCCATTGACTAAGCTATGCTAAAAATTAATTAACCTTGACTATTTAGTCGCTTTGGAATTTATGGGCACAGCTTTCGAGCAGTATCATAACCATGATTAATTGACAAGGAGGATTAATTTCCTTTTTAAGGACTTTAGGTAGTTATTGTTTAAACTGGAAAACCGTGGGAGAGTATTCAGATACTATCCTCGGGCCGTTATAAATGGTGATTGTTCTGGAGTCTTTACAAGCGCTGGTGATTTGAGTTCTTGAATTAGCTGGTGTTGATCAGTAAGGTTCAAAGCCAATCAGCAAGCTTTCTATTCTTTTATTTCATTGAGAGCTAGGTCAAATTTTATAAAAATAAATTCCTACGATAGACGGGACGTTATGCTTTGAGTTCAATTTATTATGAAAATTTTGAGATTTTAGTTACCTTTTACCGCATTTATTAGATCTTCGCACTATATCTTTTATCGAAAATTTGTGTAACGTTTGCCTTTAAAGTCCCTCGTGCTAAAAACGGTATATATCTCTTGAAATGGGGCTTGACCGATCTCCTGGAAAGGAAGTCCAAGAGGCTGACAACAGTCTAGGTTGCACATTATGCAAAGAGAAGATAAAGAAACCTGCCGATGGTTATAAAACACCATGTGGACACGAGTTTCACAAATCTTGCCTTACGGCTCATTTTAGATCTAACAATACATGCCCAGTTTGCAATATCGTCTGTAGACCAACTGGATCTATTGCACAAAATACTCGTGCACAAACGAAGTTACCAGCACAAAACAGTTCTAGTTTAGATGAAGGTGCAAATACTTCCAGCAATGCCGCCATAGTCGGTATGGAACAACGACTTATTAACTCATTAACTGAAAAGATGGCCGATTTGATCCAAAATACAGTGTCCGAGTGCATGCAGCGTTTAATCGCTACACCCGCAAACACAGAAACAGGTGACACTAACGTTAACGTTAACGCCCACAGTAGAACATCAGCCATCACAGAGAAGTTCCAACTCTGAGTTGATTCAAAGACCTGATAAAGCAGTACATATTTTGAAATCCTGGAAAATTAAATTTTCTGGTGTAGGAATGTCTGTCGAAAATTTTATTTATAGGGTGGAAGCACTAACACTTCTAACTTTGGGAGGAGATTCTGATGTACTTTGTCAAAACATTAGCGTACTCTTCGAGGGTAAAGCCAATGAGTTTTATTGGCGACATCACAAATTAGTGAAAGTGGTTAAATGGAAAGGGTTATGCAGTGCATTACGACAACAGTTTCGAGAGGAGCGAGACGATAGTGACATAGAAGAGCTAATTAGGAATCGCAAACAAAAAGTAAATGAGAGTTTTGACAGTTTTTATGATCAAATCCCAGGCTACTTAGATCAATTAGAGCAACCATGGCCAATTTAGAAGCTCGTTCGCGTTCTAAAGAATAACTTGCGCCCTGAAATTCGGCACGAATTGTTGAACGTAGAAAATGCTGGAATTGTCTTAAGGAAGGACATAGATACCAGGATTGTCTAGCGGAAAGGAAAGTGTTTCGTTACGGCTGTGGAGTTCCTAATACATATAAGCCCAGTTGTAATCGATGTGCAAAAAACTTTCAGTTCAGCACGTCGAAGCCTGTTCACAAACAGAAGACTTCGGCTGTGCTGAGAGATCAGGCAACGAACACCGACTAAATACGGATGCACTTTCAAAGTCACCGTCAAACCAACCTGATTCGACCAATTCCAAGACCAGTACACTTTTACATAACAAAATACATAAATTAAATAGTATACCCCAGCCAGAACACATATAGTTACCTTATTATTATGAAAACCTTAAATCTCGTTGCGCCAAGCGAATAGCATCATTTTGGAAAAAGGTTAAAGAGTGCAGAGTTGGATTAAAGCATATTTGCACCATAGCCGAAATGCGAAAGGATCCTCGACCTTTCTTACCAATTAATATTTTCGAACGTACAGTATATGGACTCCTTGACTCTGGATCTTCAATGACTTGTATAGGAGGCAAGTTGGCCAACGATTTAGAAATTGAAAAGGTGCCTTACAAGCTGATCAACGATAATGCTAGTACAGCCGATGGTCGTTTACAGCGCATTAAAGGTAAATTAAAAGTTGAAATCGAATACGATGGAGATAGAAAAATTTTAGAGATTTTTATAGTACCTTCTCTCAGACATGATTTATACATAGGTATTGATTTTTGGAAACTTTTCAACCTTTTGCCAAGCAAATTATGCGTGGCCGAGTTAGAAAAACCCCAAGACAAAACCGATATTGACCAACATGAACTTAGAACCGTACAAAAAGCCAAATTGGCCAATGTAGTAAATTGTTTTCCTCATTTTTGCAAGAAGGATTAGGTAAAACAAATCTTATACACACACACTATCGATGTGGGTACCGCTAAGCCTGTAAAACAGAGGCATTTCCCTGTTTCACCTGCTGTTAAAAAAGCAATGTATGCTGAAATCGACAGAATGCTAGAATTGGGAGTAATAGAAGTTTCTGATAGTTCTTGGTCATCCCCGATTGTAATGGTTACAAAACCAGGAAAAGTCAGAATATGCCTTGATTGTCGTACGGTTAACAGCTATACTGAAAAGGATGCGTATCCTTTACCTCAAATAAGCGGAATCTTAAAAAGATTGCCTAAAGCTGAATTTATAACAAGTCTTGATCTTAAGGATGCCTATTGGAAAGTGCCTTTGGAGGAGAAATCTCGAGACAGGACTGCATTTACAGTACCTGGTAGGCCTCTCTATCAATTCAAAGTCATGCCCTTCGGGTTATGCAATGCCACCAGTACTATGTCTAGATTGATGGACAAAGTTGTACCAGCTCATCTCAGAAACGAGGTGTTTATATACCTTGATGACTTGTTAATAGTATCGTCTAGCTTTGAATCTCATTTAGAGGTATTGAGAGAGGTAGCGTTTCACATAAAGCGAGCGGGATTAACCATTAACATTGGTAAAAGTTATTTTTGCATGCGACGAGTGCGTTATTTAGGTCACATTATTGGCGACGGAGGAATTCGAACCGATCCTGATAAGATATCGGCAATTACGAACTTCCCTGTTCCGAAAAATTTGCGTAGCTTACGAAGCTTTATGGGCGGCTGGTATCGCAAATTTGTCCCGAATTTTGCCTCTCTGTCATCTGCGCTTACAGATTTAATGACCACTAAACGGAAGTTCCATATGACTGAAGACGCGTTAAAAGCGTTCGAAGAGTTAGAGTCGCCTTAGTGTAGCTCCCGTTTTACGTAGCCCAGATTATACTAAACCTTTTGCGATACACTGTGACGCTAGTAAAACCGGTGTAGGAGCTGTTTTAGTGCAATTGTCCGAAGAAGGAGACGAGTGTCCCATTGCGTTTGTGTCAAAGAAATTGGCCAAGGCACAACGCAACTATACAGTGACCGAACAAGAATGTTTTAGCAGCAATAGTAGCGTTGAAAAATTTTCGAGCTTACGTTCAAGGTCACGAATTCAAGATCATAACTGATCACGCTTCTTTAAAGTGGCTAATGGCTAACAACGATTTAAGTTCTCGATTGGCTCGATGGGCCTTAGCATTGCAAAGATATAGGTTTAAAATAGAACATCGCAAAGGCTCCCTGAATGTTGTGCCTGATGTATTATCGCGAGTTAATGAAGACGAAATCGCTGCGTTAGATTTGCGTGAAGGATTATTGGTAGATTTAAGTTCTGCTCAGTTCAAAACCAACGAATATATCGATTTGGTTGAGCGTGTCAAAGCCAACCAAGACAAATTACCTGATGTCAAAACCGAAAGCGGTTATGTATATCGTCGTGCAGAGCATTTATCGGGTGAACAAAGCCATGATGAATATGCATGGAAGCTGTGGATACCTAAAACTTTGGTCCCAGAGGTTCTGTCCAAAGCTCACGATAGCCCACGAGCCTCTCATGGTGGCATCCACAAAACGATTGAGAGAATAAGACGTTATTACTTTTGGCCAGGTCTAGTAGCCGACGTCAAAGCGTATATAAATGGCTGCGATATTTGTAAATCTACAAAACAGCCTAATTATGTATTGAGACCACCGCTTGGAAAACCACCTTTGACTCAACGGTTTTTCCAACGTTTGTTTGTTGACTTTTTAGGACCATACCCACGCTCACGTAGTGAAATATAGGCATATTTATAGTGCTCGACCATTTTTCGAAATATGTGTTCCTAAAGCCAGTCAAAAAATTAATGCTGAAATAATCATTAAATACCTTGAAGGAGAGTTATTTATGACCTTTGGAGTGCCAGAAACTATTGTGTCTGCAATGGCTCACAATTTAAGTCAGATGCGTTTCAGAAACTCTTACGTCGTTTCGAGATTACTCACACGCTTACAGCGGTACATTCGCCTCAAGCGAACGCATCCGAGCGAGTGAATCGATCGGTGATTTCAGGTATTAGGTCTTACGTACGCCCAGATCAGAAAGATTGGGACGAACATTTAAATAGAATTTGTTGTGCTTTAAGGTCTTCTACGCATGGCAGTATTGGTACTATCACGTATTATATGGCATTCGGCCAACACATGATCACGACAGGCTCTACCTACGCTCTCTTGAGGAAATTAGACATGTTAGAAGACCGTTCGATGACTTTAGATCGACCCGATTCATTCGAAATTGTTCGTAAAGAAGCACATAACCAAATGCAGAAAAGTTATGAAAAGAATGAGCGGCAATACAATTTACGGTCTAGAGATGTATCGTTTAAAGAAGGACAGGAAGTGTTTCGGAGGAGTTTTAAGCAAAGCTGTTTCCAGACAGGATTCAACGCGAAATTAGGACCCTCATTCGTAAAATCCCGTATACGGAAAAAGTTAGGAAACTCGTATTACGAGTTAGAAGATTTTCAAGGTCGTTCTTTAGGTACCTATCATGCTAAAGATTTAAAGCAGTGACCTTATCGCTTCATGCGGTATCAGTCTAGGAAACTTTAGCGGGGGGGATTTGTAGCGGCGCCTGCGCGTTTCTAATTAATTGAGTTTGTTTAAACATATACATTGAGTTGAGAATATGTATGAAAGGGTTAGCCTAAAAGTAGGCAATTATAATTGTTCTTTTAGCAGATTAAAATTCGTTCTTTTTGGCGGATTCAGCTACAAGCTAGAAAAAGCTAAAACAGCTGATTGCGTGGTGATCGAGTACTCGATCGAGTATCGATACTAATCAAAGGCATCACTTGGTCGTCATTTGCAATTATCAAAAAAATTTTACATTGGCGCTTCCGTTCTTATTCTCGCTCTTTCACAATTACATCGGCGAACAGAACAGAAGTGCGTGCCCGTCGAAAGTTGTGTGAAAAGTCTAGAGAACATATATATTCAAGCGCGTGGTTTTTTGCTTTGGGTGAGTTAGAGTTTCGTCTGCCCACACACTTACTGATTAAAGTTTGTGTACCAGGTCTCACCGTGGCCAGCTCCCCTGATTTCAAGTGCATTTTGGCTTATATTTCGGATTGTTGGAAGCGGATTGAGTCTGCACACGGCCACAATTGCTTGCAAGTGCAGATCCAGCAGCCCGGCCAGGCAGAATTGCCACAACCAGGCGGACCTAAACCACCAAAAACCCAGTCGATATTAAATGTGTATTTAACCAGCCACTAGGAGCCTAATAAAGGAAGCAGAATATACATCTGAGCTTGGCCTAATCATCTTTACCGACCAGATCATCAGGGCTCGGCCCTAACCAACTTTTCGGCCTAACCTTCCGTTCAGACCTAACCAACCAAGCGTCCATATTTGCGGCTGAGATGCTAACCTAAAAGAACAGTGAAGCTCAGCCGAGCGATCAACATTGAAGAAGTCTTTCCTCGGGCGTGTCCATTCTAATTGGGTGTCTAATTATGAGCTGATTGACATTAAAGATCTCGCCCGAGCTATTTCCATGGAACTATACGGAAAGCTGATGATTGAAATTTTCTAGAGAGTTTGGAATTTAATTACCGTTTTCATTTTCTTTTGTGTTTCTTTTATTTGATTTTTAAATTTGTTTTTTTAACTAAAATGAGAGTATAAGAAAAATGAAGCCGAATAGTTTGTTAAAGTGAAAAGGAAAAGAATCTCAAGAGTATGATTTTATAAAAGAGAAAATAACGAGAAATGAAAAGAAATGAAAACATACAAACAGGTAGAAATGCATATATCTAATTTAACCTTTAGTTACAGAATTCATCCACATGAGATCAATCTTTCGTCGCTGGAAATCTAAGTGAGTGTTGCAAGAAAATTAAGTGATTTATTATCATACATAAAAGAGTGAAATATGCATTTATACATCTCGACTTGGCTGAATATCGAATTTTCGTTCTTTTGCTCGAGAGAAATTAAATCCTAAATTATCGTTCCGCTTTTGCAAAGAAAAATTAATGAATATCTAAAAATCACAGAAAATTAATTGGTACAGTAAACCCTCATTATGAAAGCAAGAATTGAAAGAATCTGAAGTTAAATTAAATAAAAATTGAAATAATTTTAAAATCAATTTAAAACCAAAATAATGAAAGTTGATTAGAAAGTAAATTAAATCGAAGCAAATTTAAATTTAAAGTAAAGTAAATTGAATATAAAGAAATGAAAGACTTGGAAGAATTAGTTGAATTAATTTAAACTTTATTATTATCAAACGTATGCATACTTACTCATCTAAAGCGTTAATTTAAAACCCAAATATTTTTCCTATTAGTATTTAGTCAAACATTTTCGTATTATCTAAACTATTATCGCATCACAAAATGGAACCCATATGTTATCTCAAATATTACTCAGAATTAAAGTTTATAACGAATTTGAACTAAATGGAGTCTGAACTCAAGCTAACGTTCTCGCCGTCGTAGGGTATTTTTCCAAAGGGATCACCCAGATGTATTCTGAGGCTGGTGATCAAAGGTAGGGTGGGCAATATGCGACCACGATTCCACCTGTGGCTTCGCACACCATAACTCTCTCTTTTCTTCTTTCTTCTCATTCTCCCTCACTCTTTTGAACTGGTTCTCAAGATGTCTGTTATCTACCGGTTTTAACTTCCCTAGCATTCTTATTTTTGTCGCAGCACGTTATTATACTAATCATATTAATGTAACAAAGTGACTTATTGGTATCAGCAAGACCTCCACCCCCAAAGCCGACGAGCTAGAGCCGGATATCATGACGTGCAACTGCTCGATACCTTTGTCTGTGTATAGCTGAATATTGGTTACACGCTACAGTTATAATTTATTTCTATTAATATGATAAGTGGCGCCCAACTATGGAGCCTCATTGATTAAGGATTAAGTCAATGTGACTCACTAATAGACAGATTCTTATCAGTTTACTAATTTCATACTATTCTTTCTCTTTTATCTTTTCGTAAGAAAAATCCTTATTTATGCAGCTGTTTCGGAAAACAGAAAGGCCAAATATCCGTATTTGCCTACTGGCTACAGCTATGAAAAGGGACTATTTCAATCCTTTAAAATAGCCATTGGTATGGGACAGTATCAGCTCGTGGAAAATGCAGGATAGCTGTAACTTCGGTTGGTTACCTGACCCGCTTTGATTCGCCATTCCATTGACTAAGCTATGCTAAAAATTAATTAACCTTGACTATTTAGTCGCTTTGGAATTTATGGTCACAGCTTTCGAGCAGTATCATAACCACGATTAATTGACAAGGAGGATTAATTTCCTTTTTAAGGACTTTAGGTAGTTATTGTTTAAACTGGAAAACCGTGGGAGAGTATTCAGATACGATCCTCGGGCCGTTATAAATGGTGATTGTTCTGGAGTCTTTACAAGCGCTGGTGATTTGAGTTCTTGAATTAGCTGGTGTTGATCAGTAAGGTTCAAAGCCAATCAGCAAGCTTTCTATTCTTTTATTTCATTGAGAGCTAGGTCAAATTTTATAAAAATAAATTCCTACGATAGACGGGACGTTATGCTTTGAGTTCAATTTATTATGAAAATTTTGAGATTTTAGTTACCTTTTACCGCATTTATTAGATCTTCGTACTATATCTTTTTATCGAAAATTTGTGTAACGTTTGCCTTTAAAGTCCCTCGTGCTAAAACGGTATATATCTCTTGAAATGGGGCTTGACCGATCTCCTGGAAAGGAAGTCCAAGAGGCTGACAACAGTCTAGGTTGCACAGTATGCAAAGAGAAGATAAAGAAACCTGCCGATGGTTATAAACACCATGTGGACACGAGTTTCACAAATCTTGCCTTACGGCTCATTTTAGATCTAACAATACATGCCCAGTTTGCAATATCGTCTGTAGACCAACTGGATCTATTGCACAAAATACTCGTGCACAAACGAAGTTACCAGCACAAAACAGTTCTAGTTTAGATGAAGGTGCAAATACTTCCAGCAATGCCGCCATAGTCGGTATGGAACAACGACTTATTAACTCATTAACTGAAAAGATGGCCGATTTGATCCAAAATACAGTGTCCGAGTGCATGCAGCGTTTAATCGCTACACCCGCAAACACAGAAACAGGTGACACTAACGTTAACGTTAACGCCCACAGTAGAACATCAGCCATCACAGAGAAGTTCCAACTCTGAGTTGATTCAAAGACCTGATAAAGCAGTACATATTTTGAAATCCTGGAAAATTAAATTTTCTGGTGTAGAATGTCTGTCGAAAATTTTATTTATAGGGTGGAAGCACTAACACTTAACTTTGGGGGAGATTCTGATGTACTTTGTCAAAACATTAGCGTACTCTTCGAGGTAAAGCCAATGAGTTTTTATTGGCGACATCACAAATTAGTGAAAGTGGTTAAATGGAAGGGGTTATGCAGTGCATTCCGACAACAGTTTCGAGAGGAGCGAGACGATAGTGACATAGAAGAGCTAATTAGGAATCGCAAACAAAAAAGTAAATGAGAGTTTTGACAGTTTTTTATGATCAAATCCCAGGCTACTTAGATCAATTAGAGCAACCATGGCCAATTTAGAAGCTCGTTCGCGTTCTAAAGAATAACTTGCGCCCTGAAATTCGGCACGAATTGTTGAACGTAGAAAATGCTGGAATTGTCTTAAGGAAGGACATAGATACCAGGATTGTCTAGCGGAAAGGAAAGTGTTTCGTTACGGCTGTGGAGTCTAATACATATAAGCCCAGTTGTAATCGATGTGCAAAAAACTTTCAGTTCAGCACGTCGAAGCCTGTTCACAAACAGAAGACTTCGGCTGTGCTGGAGATCAGGCAACGAACACCGACTAAATACGGATGCACTTTCAAAGTCACCGTCAAACCAACCTTGATTCGACCAATTCCAAGACCAGTACACTTTTACATAACAAAATACATAAATTAAATAGTATACCCCAGCCAGAACACATATAGTTACCTTATTATTATGAAAACCTTAAATCTCGTTGCGCCAAGCGAATAGCATCATTTTGGAAAAAGGTTAAAGAGTGCAGAGTTGGATTAAAGCATATTTGCACCATAGCCGAAATGCGAAAGGATCCTCGACCTTTCTTACCAATTAATTTTCGAACGTACAGTATATGGACTCCTTGACTCTGGAGCTTCAATGACTTGTATAGGAGGCAAGTTGGCCAACGATTTAGAAATTGAAAAGGTGCCTTACAAGCTGATCAACGATAATGCTAGTACAGCCGATGGTCGTTTACAGCGCATTAAAGGTAAATTAAAAGTTGAAATCGAATACGATGGAGATAGAAAAATTTTAGAGATTTTTATAGTACCTTCTCTCAGACATGATTTATACTAGGTATTGATTTTGGAAACTTTTCAACCTTCGCCAAGCAAATTATGCGTGGCCGAGTTAGAAAAACCCCAAGACAAAACCATATTGACCAACATGAACTTAGAACCGTACAAAAAGCCAAATTGGCCAATGTAGTAAATTGTTTTTTCCCTCATTTTTTGCAAGAAGGATTAGGTAAAACAAATCTTATCACACACACTATCGATGTGGGTACCGCTAAGCCTGTAAAACAGAGGCATTTCCCTGTTTCACCTGCTGTTGAAAAGCAATGTATGCTGAAATCGACAGAATGCTAGAATTGGGAGTAATAGAAGTTTCTGATAGTTCTTGGTCATCCCCGATTGTAATGGTTACAAAACCAGGAAAAGTCAGAATATGCCTTGATTGTCGTACGGTTAACAGCTATACTGAAAAGGTGCGTATCCTTTACCTCAAATAAGCGGAATCTTAAAAGATTGCCTAAAGCTGAATTTATAACAAGTCTTGATCTTAAGGATGCCTATTGGCAAGTGCCTTTGGAGGAGAAATCTCGAGACAGGACTGCATTTACAGTACCTGGTAGGCCTCTCTATCAATTCAAAGTCATGCCCTTCGGGTTATGCAATGCCACCAGTACTATGTCTAGATTGATGGACAAAGTTGTACCAGCTCATCTCAGAAACGAGGTGTTTATATACCTTGATGACTTGTTAATAGTATCGTCTAGCTTTGAATCTCATTTAGAGGTATTGAGAGAGGTAGCGTTTCACATAAAGCGAGCGGGATTAACCATTAACATTGGTAAAAGTTATTTTTGCATGCGACGAGTGCGTTATTTAGGTCACATTATTGGCGACGGAGGAATTCGAACCGATCCTGATAAGATATCGGCAATTACGAACTTCCCTGTTCCGAAAAAATTTGCGTAGCTTACGAAGCTTTATGGGCTTATGCGGCTGGTATCGCAAATTTGTCCCGAATTTTGCCTCTCTGTCATCTGCGCTTACAGATTTAATGACCACTAAACGGAAGTTCCATATGACTGAAGACGCGTTAAAAGCGTTCGAAGAGTTAGAGTCGCCTTAGTGTAGCTCCCGTTTTACGTAGCCCAGATTATACTAAACCTTTTGCGATACACTGTGACGCTAGTAAAACCGGTGTAGGAGCTGTTTTAGTGCAATTGTCCGAAGAAGGAGACGAGTGTCCCATTGCGTTTGTGTCAAAGAAATTGAACAAGGCACAACGCAACTATACAGTGACCGAACAAGAATGTTTAGCAGCAATAGTAGCGTTGAAAAATTTTCGAGCTTACGTTCAAGGTCACGAATTCAAGATCATAACTGATCACGCTTCTTTAAAGTGGCTAATGGCTAACAACGATTTAAGTTCTCTGAAAAAAAATCCGAAATTAGATCTCGACATGCCCTCTTGCCAAGTTTTAATCAAAAAGCTTTAAAACTGACGTCACGGCAAAGCTCTTTTCAAGGGCATCTTTTAATTTGCTTATAACTTCAAAAATTAATATCTTTTAAACTATAAAAGTCTCCATTTTGAGAACACCAAAATTTAAGTTATGCTTAGAGCAATTAAATGTATATCCTCAGAAGCTATAACATGGTGGTTAACACTGAGAAAAAATTATATATAATTTTTAGCAACATTTACTTAATATTATTAAATAATTTAAAAGTCTATAAAATTATAATTTGAGTAGATACAGGAAAATTCTTTCCATCTATATCAATTTGAGACCTGTCGGATAAACCAAACCTAAGATATCGCGTTTTTAAAAACCCCTTTCTTTTCCATTTTTCCGTTTTTGACGATTTTTGAAATTGTTTATAAAATTAACAAAAAATTTTTGTGCAAAACCGCAAATTACGTTTTGGTGGGCATGTCGAGATCTAATTTCGGATTTTTTTTATTGAAATTAAAAATAAAAAATTTTTTAGCTGTTCGGCTTATAAAAGAAGGACCCATATTTGGTGTATCCATTTTGCTGGCCCTATACTATGGAAACCATTTTTAAGTCCACACAAATTATCCATCTATGATCACGATATTGTATTTTCTCCAAGGTGAGCTAAATGTTTGCATAGTTTTCTTTTAACGATGTGGAATGCGCAATCGGAATCGACCCATATTTGTTTCCATTGTGTAAAAGAACACATTTAAGACTTCTCTTGCTGCTGTCAATAAACAATCGCCCATCAATTGCACTGTAGTGTTCCAGACCCATTTCGCGTAAAACCCCTTCTATATTATGACAATACACCAAATTTTCTTCTTGTGTATAATATCGAAGAAAGTTTTTCTCTCTTGTCCTAAAATAAATAATTTTTGCCTCATTCTCAAGCAGATTTTTTTCCTGAAGCCTACACTCAGAAAAAAGATTTTCGTTAAATTTTAGAAAAATGGATTTTATTACCAAAAATGTGATTTTTAGGCAATAATTCCTAAAATATAAGACATTTTACCGAAAAAATCTGTTTTTGGCTTACATTTTTTAGGAATCCTTTGCCTTAAAATTATGCTATTTTCCTTAACATTGCATTATTATTTTAAATATAAAAATATGATAAATAAATATTTACAACATAACATTCTTAATTATTTAATAATATTAAATATTTGTTGCTACACTCAGAAAATTAGTTTTCTACATTTAAGAAAATCACGCTGGAATCGAAATCGCCCTAAAATTTAGAAAAAATTTTCTTTCATTAAGTAAAATTTGTGTGAATCTTATAAGTTTTATAAGATAATTTTAAAAGAACTTTTAGAAAAAACTTTTCAAAATTAAGAAAACTATATTTTTTTCTAAATTTAGGGGTCAATTTGCTTTATTGCCTTTTCTAATTTTTAGGGTAATTTCGCCTTTGATCTTAAAAAATATTTGTTACAAATTTACTTGCCCTAAAATTAAGAAAATAAACCCTAATTTTAAGAAATTTTTCTAAGTCCTTCGACCTTTCTAAAAATGTTTGCGAAATTGCATTGCGCTCTACTTCCGTTCGGTTTTAACTACGAAGCCGTCTATGTGATGGCATTTGTTTACACACACTAATGTACATTCGCTATGCCTGAAGAATGTATATATAATGCACTGATGTATAGAGACCGGATATAAATGCTAAAAGAATATGAGTATACTCTCACAAAATATTCTAAATAGCGTATGAGTATATTCTTTTTTTTTCTCTTATATGTGCCATTTTTCTATTAAAAAAATAAATGTGTCTTGGCGTAGATGTGAAGTGTTTGAATACGAGTCTTACGTACCCAGGTTCGAATCCCAGTAAGGATCGATCGTTTTTATTCCCTTGGAGAGGGTATATTGGTGTCAGATGTTTGTAACGCATAGAAGGAGGCATCTCCGACCCATAAAGTGTATATATTCTTGATCAGTATGACGAGCTGGAGTTGATATAGTCTGTCCGTCTGTCCGTCCGTCCGTCCGTCTGTCCGTCGGTCTGTCCGTCCGTCTGTCTATCTGTCCGTCCGTCTGTTTCTATGCTATCTCCTCCGACAGTTTTAAAAGCTATCTTAACCAAACTTTGCACGAAGTTTTTCTCACTAAAAACTAGTTTTTCAACCGATCGTTCCTATGGCAGCTATATGCTATAGTCATCCGATCCAGCCGGTTCCGACAAATGTGCAGCGTATTTATACCAAAAGACTTCGTGCAAAGTTTGGTTACGATAGCTTTAAAACTGACGGAGGAGATAGCATGAAACAGACGGACGGACGGACGGTGTATATCAACTCAGCTCGTCATGCTGATCAAAAATATATACTTTATGTGGTCGGAGATGCTTCCTTCTATCGTTGCAAACATCCGGACAATTTAAATATACCCTCTCCAAGGGTATAAAAAAATAGAGGCAGGCTAACTTCGGCTCGACCGAAGTTTATATACCCTTTGAGCTTGTTATGTGCCTGACAGTTTGTATGGCAGCTATACTATAGTGGTCCGATTTCGAAAAATTTTGGTGAAATTATGTAAAATCATGAGTAAGGCTCTGGTCACACTGATCGTGCGGTTTGTTTTTGATTTGGCGCTCCGCGAATTAATTAAAATTAATATTTTAAACTCGTTCGGCAGACAGCAAAAAGTTGTCAAGCGTTTTTGACAAGTGCCATACTAAAGTGTTTCAACGTCGTGCCTCGTCGAATTGTGTTGCCGATTTGTTTTTGTGATCTGCAAAACCAATTGGTTGCCGCCAGCCGCCGCCAGAAGTCAGGTGGTGCACCTGTTGCCCACCCACAAAGTGATCCTCCCACCCGCACAGTGGAGTGCAGAGCATCACAAGGAGTGTTCACGCAAGTCTTTACATTGTGGTTAATTACCATTTTAGCCACAAGCATCATTATTATTTATTATTTAAATATACTGTTTTGGTTTTGGTTGACGACGTAAGCTCCACATTACGTTTTACGTCATTTCATTACGCTCTACAAAAGCGTACGTTAAATTCCAAAAGTGTTAGTGCTGGCAAACAATTAGTGCTGACACTTTTTTAGCTAGAGATTTTAATTGTGATTTTGGCCGTTTTACTGCCGGAACCTCTCTTTAGTTCGATTGCCCACAGTTGAGCTCTGTTTTCCGTTTCACCCAAACGAAAGCAAAGGCAAATGATGGGGATTTGTGTAAAGTGGGTGTCTGGAGGTTCAAATGGCTAAAACCAGAAATAAAGCTTTAGTCAAAAATATTATTATTTGATGCGGGTTCTACAAATAAACCTACATCACTCCAAAGCAGCAACCGCTGAACTCTTACTTCGGCTAACCTCAGGCGAAGTAGATATTGTTTTCGTCCAAGAGCCATGGATTTCTGGTGACAGAATCAATGGCCTACGGACTCCCAAATACAACCTTTACCATACCAAGGGTAAGGGTAAAATTCGTACATGTATTTTAACCAAAATACATTTTAAAACACTATTCCTTCCTCAATTTAGTGATGGTGACATCACTACAGTCAGCCTGGAACTGGGAGTTCCACAATCAGGCTGGCCTCCTTTTATCTGGCTCATGACACTGAGAGCCATCCACCACCAATAATATTCCGGGACCTAATTGGAATCAGCAGCTACACTCATACAAGCCTTATTTTAGGTGGCGATGCCACGCACACCACACACAATGGGGCAGCTCAGACATAAATGAGCGCGGTGAATCACTGTACAACTACCTATTACAGACAGATTTGCATATTGCCAATAAAGGGAATGACCCCACCTTTGTAATCAAAAATAGAAGAGAGGTTTTAGATATAACCCTCATCTCCGAAGACCTCTGTGACCAATTGATATCATGGAAAGTGCTCCCAGAGCACTCCTTCTCTGATCATCGATACATAGAGGTCGTACTAACAAATTCGTGTCCCTCACCCAAAAGGATACAGAACCCAAAAAAGACCAACTGGGAAGTTCACAACAAACTTCTCTGTAAAAAACTTGGACCGTCCCCACCATACACACCAAGTACGGGAAAACAGATACATGAGCTTGTCGATACGCTTACTATCGCGTATACGGACTCGTTCAATAGGGCCTGCCCCCCTAGAAAAATAAAATCCACCTTTAAACCACCTTGGTGGTCTGCAGAGCTAGATAAACTCCGAAAGGATTGTCGTCATACATTTAACGTAGCCAAATATAATGACCAAACAACCGCTTGGGAGTTATATAAACAAAAGTTACGTACTTATAAGAAAGCTACCAGGAGGGCAAAACGCTCCTCCTGGACCCATTACTGTAGTAATATTGAATCTACTTCTGATGCATCACGGCTCAGAAAGATCCTGGCTAGCTCACCAACCTCGCCAGGTCTCTTACAAAAAACAGACGGAACCTGGACCGACTCGAGCGAAGAATCTCTAAATCTTCTGCTAAGCACTCACTTCCCGGAATGCTCCCCTTAACTTAACACCTCAGGTTAGGCCAACCGACCTTTCTATGCAATACGACAAAACCATTGTCACGGAGACCAGAATTAAATGGGCTATCGATTCGTTCGAACCATTTAAGTCGCCAGGTCTCGATAACTATATCCTGCCCAACTACAACAAACCATTGGGTACACAATGACCTGGCTTTTACACAATCTATGTAAGCTGTCTCAAGGTCAACTACATCCCCACTAGGTGGAGAGAAACTAAAGTAATATTCATACCGAAAGCTGGCAAAGCTTCACATGTGGAGCGACTTGTCGCTCTCAGCCATCGCAACCTAACCTAACCTAACCTATATAAAATCATTGAAAACTTATAAATACGGGCGCTGGGAGCTATAACATTAAAAACAAAAAAGTTTTTCTCACTAAGACTTTTTTTCAGACCTTACTTTTGTATGGCAGCTACTATATAGTAGTCCGATTTCGAAAAATTTTGGTGAAATTATGTGAAATCATTGAAAACTTATAAATACGTGCGTTGGGAGCGAAAACATTGAAAACAACAAAGTTTTTCTCACTAAGACTTTTTTTCAGACCTAACTTTTGTATGGCAGCTATACTATATAGTTGTCCGATTTTGACAAGGCTTGATGAAATTATGTGAAATCATTTAAAACTTATAAATACGAGCGTTGGAAGCGATAACATTGAAAACAAAAAAGTTTTTCTCACTAAAACTAGTTTTACAACCGATCGCTCCTATGGCAGCTATATGCTAAAGTCATCCGATCCGGCCAATTCCGACAAATGTGCAGCGTATTTGTACTAAAAAACTTCGTGCAAAGTTTGGTTACGATAGCATTAAAACTGACGGAGGAGATAGCATAGAAACAGACGGACAGACGGACATGGCTATATCAACTCAGCTCGTCATGCTGATCAGGAATATATATACTTTATGTAGATGGAGATGCTTCCTTCTATGCGTTACAAACATCCGGACAATTTTAATACACCCTCTCCAAGGGAATAAAAATGGTTCAACATACTGGATATACGGGAAATTGGATAAAAGACGGTTGAATAGGGTAACTCACTTAAAACTGTTTTAAAAATATGTTTTCATTACATATAAATTCAACAAGTGAAGTGTAACTTAGCAGAAAATTGGTGGGGCGAAAAATAAATAAAAAATGGTGCTTTAAACTTTAAGTAAAATTATTTAAGTAATATTTTTCATTTTTTTACAAAACTTTGAACGTATAACAATAACACTATGTCACTAAATTTGAAAAGTTCTTGTATCCCGCACTTTTAGCAATTGATTCTAATGTGAAATTGCACGCTGAATTCAAATCTGCTCTCAGATATGTCAAAAGTAGAACGGTTCTTGAGATATCGCGAAATTTTCAATTTTAGTGTTTTTGAAAAAAGGTAGGTCTACTAAAATGCCATTTTCTCTGATTTTAGTCCACCGATATGTATAAACTGGAACAAAAATTAAAAATAATAAAATTATTTCTTAAAAAATCGACGAATGTTGTAAATCCAAACATAAATGACGAAGTTATGGCACTTTAAAGTTGGATTTTTGAAAAATTTTGATAATTTTTAATTTTTTGCTGCTTTTCATTAAGTTTTTATCAATCTTACCATAAAATTTGCTCAGGTCTCAGATAATGACAGGATTGGGTAATCTTTAACGAACATTTTTTGCCCTTGGTCATCGAAATCGGATGAAAAATTAACGCTATGTTCACAATTAAGTAAACATACCTCTGTTTGAGAGTATTTTTTGCTAGTTTTTTCAGTATAAAAATCACACTTAGCAAGCCAAATAAGAATAAACGTTGAGCATTAGGAGTTTGTATTGCAGTTCACCAGTGGAAAATCTGTGCCGATCTGAAAGTTGAGCAATGGTAACAGGCTTGCAACAAGGATGGACAAAGCATTGCTGTTTTTGTGCAAATGGGACAGCCGAGATCGCAGCCAACATTACTTGGGTAAAGACTGCGATGTCAGGGCCAATTTTGTAGTCGGAGAAGATAACGTAAAATTTCCGCCCCTAGTTCAAAAGGACAAAATTATTCTCCCTACGTTGCATATAAAGCTTGGTCTCTTCAAAAACTTCGTTAAAGCTCTCCATAACAATGAAAATTTTGCGGCATTTGAATTTTTAAAACGACGATTCGCACAACTTTCTGACGCCAAAATCAAACAGACAGAGCGACAGAGAATTTTACTCGGCACTATCAGCAGACGAGGCAAAAGCATGGGAATCATTTTGCGCAGTAGTGTCTAGATTTTCTGGGAAGCAAAGAAGTGAGGACTATAAAGAAATTGATGATTTATTGGAAAACTACAAAAAATTGGTATAATCTCTGTTTTTCATCGAGTTTTATATTTACCAATTTTATTTTAAAGGTGTAAATAAAAATTGACTTTTTGCACTCCCATTTGGATTTTTCTCGGACAGCCTAGGCGACGAAAGCGACGAGCATGGCGAACGCTTCCATCAGCAAATGCAGCAGATGGAGTTTCGCTACCAAGGCAAGTGGGATCCGGCAATGATGGGAGACTATTGCTGGTTCTTGTTGCGAGAAACACACAGTCTGCACAAAAAACAAAAGCGGTCTGCATCATTTGAGTACTTTTATCCAACCTTGAACTGCAATAAAAACTCCTAATGCTCAACGTTTATTCTTATTTGGCTTGCTAAGATGTGATTTTTATACTGAAAAAACTAGCAAAAAATACTCTCAAACAGAGGTATGTTTACTTAATTGTGAATACAGCGTTTATTTTTTATCCGATTTTGATGACCAAGGGCACAAAATGCTCGTTAAAGATTACCTAATCCTGTCAATATCTGAGACCTGAGCAATTTTTATGGTAAGATTGAAAAAAACTTAATGAAAAGCAGCAAAAAATTAAAAATTATCAAAAATTTTTCAAAAATCCAACTTTAACGTGCCATAACTTCGTCATTTATGTTTGGATTTACAACAACTGTCGATTTTTTAGAAATAATTTTATTATCTTTAATTTTTCTGACCCAAAATTAAACAGACAGAGCGACAGAGAATTTTACTCGGCACTATCAGCAGACGAGGCAAAAGCATGGGAATCATTTTGCGCAGTAGTGTCTAGTTTTCTGGGAAGCAAAAGAAGTGAGGACTATAAAGAAATTGTTGATGATTTATTGGAAAACTACAAAAAAATTGGTATAATCTCTGTTTTTCATCGAGTTTTTATATTTACCAATTTTATTTTAAAGGTGTAAATAAAAATTCACTTTTTGCACTCCCATTTGGATTTTTTCTCGGACAACCTAGGCGACGAAAGCGACGAGCATGGCGAACGCTTCCATCAGCAAATGCAGCAGATGGAGTTTCGCTACCAAGGCAAGTGGGATCCGGCAATGATGGGAGACTATTGCTGGTTCTTGTTGCGAGATACACACAGTCTGCACAAAAAACAAAAGCGGTCTGCATCATTTGAGTACTTTTATCCAACCTTGAACTGCAATAAAAACTCCTAATGCTCAACGTTTATTCTTATTTGGCTTGCTAAGATGTGATTTTTATACTGAAAAAACTAGCAAAAAATACTCTCAAACAGAGGTATATTTACTTAATTGTGAATACAGCGTTTTTTTTTTTCATCCGATTTTGATGACCAAGGGCAAAAAATGTTCGTTAAAGATTACCTAATCCTGTCAATATCTGAGACCTGAGCAATTTTTATGGTAAGATTGAAAAAAACTTAATGAAATGCAGCAAAAAATTAAAAATTATCAAAAATTTTTCAGAAATCCAACTTTAAAGTGCCATAACTTCGTCATTTATGGTTGGATTTACAATTTTTTAAGAAATAATTTTATTATCTTTAATTTTTGTTCCAGTTTATACAAATCGGTGGACTAAAATCAGAGAAAATGGCATTTTAGTAGACCTATCTTTTTTCAAAACACTAAAATTGAAAATTTCGCGATATCTCAAGAACCGTTCTACTTTTGACATATCTGAGAGCAGATTTGAATTCAGCGTGAAGTTTTACATAAGAATCAACTATTTAGAAGCCGGGATCAAAAAATTGTTGCATAGTGTAATTATTTCAATATGTTTCTCTCCTGTCCCAAAAAATATTTTTATAATTTATTTATAAATTATAAATCTGTTTTTTTGTTGAAATGCCAATGACTTCAGCTTTTGTTTTTAAAAATAATTAAGATGTATAAAATCAAGTAATAAGTTTGGTTACTGAAACTAATTGCATACTAAATTATTGCTTGGCAGATTTCAGGCATGTATTAAACAAAGTTTTTAAAAAATTCTTAATATTCCTACCAAGACTTAAACGCGAGATTCAAAGTCCAGAGGGCTAACCATTAGACCATAGAACCGTTTTTTTAAGTTTTTTTTTCGTCACTTTTGTAGAAGATCTCTGCCTACAATGACAGTTCAAACATAAATTATGGATAAATTGGAAACTTTGAAATTCCGCGCTGCTATTAAAACTAAGAAATTCTGATTTTCGTAAAGCTCTGTATAAAATATTTCCAATTTTTGAGTCATGTTTTGCAAAGAACTTTGCATGTTGAAAATCTCGCAGAAAAGTGCGGTTTAGTTTTGGCGTTGCGTGTGTGTGTTCAGCCACGCGAGAGAGCACTCAGTTAGCTCGTATACTGTCGGTGCATTAGATAGCGACACTCCGGACTCTGGAACAGAGTTATTCTGTCCAATAAATTATTCTTATAAGCATAAAAGTAGTAGATACGATATTTTGTTTATTGTTGTTTTTATACCCTTGGAGAGGGTATATTAAAATTGTCCGCATGTTTGTAACGCATAGAAGGAAGCATCTCCGACCACATAAAGTATATATATTCTTGATCAGCATGACGAGCTGAGTAATTATAGCCATGTCATTCCGTCCGTCTGTCCGTCCGTCCGTCTGTCCGTCCGTCCGTCTGTCCGTCCGTCCGTCTGTTTCTATGCTATTTCCTCCGTCAGTTTTAAAGCTATCTTAACCAAACTTTGCACGAAGTCTTTTGGTATAAAATGCTGCACATTTGTCGGAACCGGCCGGATCGGACGACTATAGCATATAGCTGCCATAGGAACGATCGGTTGAAAAACTAGTTTTAGTGAGAAAAACTTTTTTACTTTCAAAGCTATCGCTCCCAACTCCTCCTATTTATAAGTTTTTAATGATTTCACAAAATTTCACCAAGCCTTGTCAAAATCGGACAACTGAAAAAAAGTCTTAGTGAAAAAAACTTTTTTCTTTTTAATGTTATCGTTCCCAACGCTCGTATTTATAAGTTTTCAATGATTTTACATAATTTCAACAAGATTTGTCGAAATCGGACCACAATATAGTATAGCTGTAATACAAACTGTCAGGCAAATATCAAGCTCCAAGGGTATATAAACTTCGGTCGAGCCGAAGTTAGCTTGCCTCTATTTTTTGAACTGATTTTCCAATATAAAATGGCAATCAAAAGTGTTATCGTACAATTTTTTTTTTAACTTTCATATTTAGTTTTGTTTGCAAAATATGATTATGTATAAAAAAGGAATCAAACCTGGGTATCTTAGACTCGTAGTCGAAAAGCTAACTGCTGCGCTAAGACACTTATTCTAAATATGTCAAATATGCTAAAGCATATATATCCGGTCTCTACGGATGAAGTATTCGATTAAAGGATTGTATAAAATAAAAGCAATGCTAAAAACACAAATAAAAGTAAAAACAATAAAAAAAAACCATTTAATGAGAAACAATTATGTTCCTACTGGGATTGGACATTTTCAAATGTCTTATCCACTCGACCACGACTCTTGCTTCTTATTGAGTGCCACTTAAGCTTCAAATACGCCACAAGGCGTATGTACTTAATGTTTTGCTAAATAAAAAAAACATTAAAAACAAACATTAAAAAATAAATATATATAAATGAGAAGAAAAAGTGTGCACCTACTGGGACTTGATTACAGGCCTCCACGTTAGTTTAGCAAATGTCATGTCAACTTGACCAACTGTTACTACGTTTATGCTATGCTCATTTTCCAAAATCATTTCATGAAATGGGTCCGAAAGTGCGTGCATAAACACCATTTCATGAATTCGATTACACACGAAAGATGACTATGAATTCGCTGTCAATTCATGAAATGCCGCGTCGCAAAAAGCTTTTTTTGCGTTGGTGTTGCCAGATCTTTTGTTTTGCCATATGTGTGCTGGTCATTTTGTGAATTTACCAAAGCTGCATAAACAGGAACAAATTTGATTTTGCGAATTAAAAAAATCATGAATTTCGTAGCATAAACGTAGTATGTGTACATTATAAACTATGGTTTTGTCGCTAGGTTTTGCTTACGGTTATTAGTCGAGTGGGCTAAGGCGTCGTCCGAGTGTTCAGTATTTGAGAGAGGTCCCGAGTTCAAGTCCCAGTAAAGTAAGTAAAAAAAATTGTTTATGCGCTTGTTTAGAGGAAGACCAATGTCCACCTTCGCTAATAATTTTTAACGCTATTATTAACAACAAAAAAGGCACGAATTCAATTTCAATGTTTATTGCCGGGTTTCTGAAGTTGCAGTGAGTTGGGTTTATCTTGCCGGCACATATAAAGCAGAGAAGTGCATTGAAAAGCTCGCTCAGATAAACAAATGTGAGAGAGAGCTTTTGGAATATAAAAGCTTTTGTTTACATTGATCTGTTTTACATGATTTAGATTAACATATTTGTGGCAAAGCAAACAGTGGGCTCGATGGCATTTTACAAATTAATAACTAATTAAACGTTCTGCTCGGACATGCTCCCCCAGTTGGAAGAGCTTCACTTTCAACCGATGTGGTTAAAACGGGCAGAACAGCTAGCTTCGTAATTGCTGTTTTGGCCAGTCCAGATCCAGAACGGACAATGGCCACCCTGGGAACGCCATCCTCGCCTGGTATAATTGACTCCACGCGACCAAGTTGCCATTTTAGGGACGGAAGGTTGTCATCCTTCAGCAAGACGATGGCACCTTCCTGTAGAGTTGGTTGTTGTGCTCGCCACTTGGATCGCTCTTGCAGCAGCGATAGATAGCTGGTGCTCCACTTCTTCCAAAAGATTTGCCGCATCTGGCAAACACTTTGCCATCGACTCAAATGATTCTCCCTCAGATGTGTTACGTCAGGCTCATCGATTGTGGTGAAGCTTGAACCGATGAGAAAATGAGCAGGAGTCAGAATCTTCGAGTCATCTGGGCTTTCTGAAATGGCATAGAGAGGGCGAGAATTAAGTACGGCCGAGATTTCGTACACCAAGGTTCGTAGTTCATCTATCGTGAGAATTGAGGAGCCAACGACGCGAAAGAAATGGAATTTAGCAGATTTAACTGCTGCTTCCCAAAGTCCACCAAAATGTGGGGAACAAGGCGGTATAAAATTCCAATCAATGCCATGGGAAAGACAGGTGTCATGGACGGCATTGCTATGTGGATCGCTCAAGAATAAATCCTTCAACTCTGCTAACTCGTTTTTGGCACCCACGAAGTTTGTCGCATTATCCGTCCAGATGCTACGACGTTTTCCTCGGATGCTGATGAAACGTCTAAGCGGTGTTCCGCGTCTCAGCCTTATGGTAAAACGGACCACAGAAGTGGATTCCAGTTGTGTGAAAGGCTGGGTTTGGTCTCACACGATCCGCAGGCAGTCTGCCCATAATATGCTCCGCATATCGAGGTTTCAGACGAAAACATCTCAGGCATTTGTTGATGACGCTTGCCACCGATTTGAGACCACCAATTGGCCAGTATGCTTGACGCACTTTGAGGTCCAGCATGGAGGAATTTTTGGTGATAATGAGTGATGATCGCGCTGGTAACAGGGTGCCCCTTCGGCAATAAAATGGGGTGTCTGGCATCGTAATCCAACTGCGAGTTATGAAGACGACCACCAACTCGAATCAATCCATGTGCATCGATAAATGGATTTAGGGAAAGTATGCTGCTTTTGGATGATATCGCCTTCTTCTCAAAAAGCATTGCGTAGTCAGCCGCAAAATGGACTTGCTGAATGTTCTTGAGCAGAAGATATGTGCCCATGCGAAGATCCTCAACGTTCAGATCACCCTTGGGCCTTGCAGTATCCTTCCGGTGTAGCAGCCAGAACCTGAAGATATAAGCAAATATGCGTTGTAGTTTGGCAAAAGAATTTTGATATTTGCATTCAACAGATATGTCGTATTTAGAAAGAGCTAGCAGAACTTTACGACGACGTTCTGGAAGATTTGCTGTGGGCTCTAAATTTGCTGGCCATTCTGAACAAGCAGACTTCAGGAACTGTGGTCCATGATGCCACAGACTGTGATCAAGCAGCTCCTTTGGTGTGCAGCCTCGAGATAGAATGTCAGCCGGATTCATCTGCGTTGGTACATGATGCCTGAATGATACCATTCCTTTCGTCATCTCCTGAATCTGTGCCACTCGATTCGACACAAAAACATTGAACTCCGAGGGTGATTCACGAATCCATGAAAGAGCGATTGTGGAGTCGGACCAACAATGAAATTCGCAAGGAAATGATACGTTCTGGGCGATGTGAGAGACTAGTTCAGCTAAAATCAATGCAGCAGACAATTCCAATTTCGGGATAGTTAGTGATTTTAGTGGCGCTACTCTGGACTTCGAACATAGTAGAAGCACCGACACCAATTCTTGAGCCTCAGATCGAAGATATACGCAAGCGCCATATGCTAACATACTTGCATCACAAAATGCATGTATTTGGATCGAGGAATGAGGAAGCATGACAAAACGAGAACATTTGAAAGCGCTGACAATTGAAAGCTGCGAGACAAGATCTTGCCAAACCAAGAACAATTCATGCGGTAGACTTTCATCCCAATTTAATTTCTCCTTCCATAAGGATTGTATAAATATTTTGGCTTTTGTGATGATAGGCGAAATTAATCCAAGCGGATCATAAGTTCTGGCAACAGTGGATAAAACGGTGCGTTTTGTGACTGGTCCGTCATGTGCGATTTTCGAAAAATTAAACAGCAAGTTGTCAGAATGAGGATCCCATACCAGGCCTAAACCATCCTACAGATGTCCCCACACAAAGCAATCCTAAAGAACCGGAATCGAAGCAAGGTTGTGAAGATTTTGGGTTGAATTGTTGGTCCAGCCAACAGTAAATAATTTAACGAATAGCCTGAAGTAGTTTTCGCTGATCCATCGAATACGACACGAAGGGCTGTGGTCGTGCTATCAAGTTTGTGTACGCAATAATGTGGCAAATAAAACTTTGGCGCTGTATCCTGAACCGTTGCCATAGACATGTGACCTAAGTCGTGATACTCCTGAATAAAAGCAGCGTATTGTGATTTCACAGCGGGATTCTTAGCAAATTTAGCTTCCAAACTCTTAGATCTGCGAAGAGCGCGACTGTACGAATCCCCGAGTGAGTTGGGATCAGTCTTAAATGGAAGCTTCACTGAGTACTGACCATTTTCAAGACGAGTATAAGTTTTCTGAAAGAGGTGCTCACAAAGTTCGTCCTCTTCAGAAATGGAAGATGTTGTGACACAGCAATTTTCTATTTCCCAGAACAGTTTTACGATTTCTGTTAATGAAGTTTCCGTCTCTGATGGGGTTGGAGTTTTGACAAGTGCGACCAACGACGAATTATAGTATTTCGGATGAGAAAGACTTCCAGAGACTGTCCAACCGAGCTTTGTTTCCTGCAGGATTAATGCGCTGCCCTCTAAGTGAGTTTTCCCAATGCAGATTAAGTCGAAAAATAGACCGGCCCCAATGAGCAGATCTATACGTTGGGACTTATAGAATTTAGGGTCAGCAAGAACGATGTTGTTAGGGATATTCCAACCATCAGCATTCAAATCGTATTGCGGCTGATAGTCAGTAATAGTCCGCGTCACTAAAGCTGCGAATGAAGCCCCATAGCTTGCATCCTGTGACTGAACGAAAATATCCACTGACTTATCAGAATCTAGAGAAAACTCTCCAATACCAGAAATCGATATGTGTGAACGACGAGTTTTGAGCTGAAGTTGATTTGCAAGACGAGAAGTAAGAAAATTGAGCTGAGATCCAGAGTCGAGTATAGCACGGCATGGTATCATGGCTTCATTGCTGTGTTGGATCAAAACAAGAGCCGTTGCAAGCAGCACGTAATCCTCAGGCATAATATTCGAGGCTTTATGTTGAGGGCTTGACAGAGAATTGATGATTTTCATGGAGAGTATTAGATACAGAAGAGTTCGTATTAGGATTCGTAGGCATGTGCAAAAGTGAATGATGCTTTGCTTGGCACTGTCTGCAATGACCTGACCTGCATTGCTGAAGACTATGCCCTTTACGCAAGCAATTTAAACAAAGATGCATTTTCTTGGCCTCTTTAAACCGCAAATTTGGAGATAGATTTAGAAAACGAGGGCATTTGGAAATGTAATGTTCCACTGAATCGCAAAAAATGCATAATGAGTTTGTGACAGATGAGCTTGTGTTAGATGATGATGATGCAATAAGAGTACATTTGTTAGTTTTGTACAATGCTTTTCCCACCTGTTGACTTGGTATTTGGGTTACCCTAGCGTTTTCCACATTTTCCATAGTCCTGCATCTCTTCTCCAAAAATGAAACCATCAAAGTCCAGGTTGGCAAATCGCTCTTTGGTCTGCTGATCCAGTTTCTGTCCCACGATGTGAATCAAGAGTCCATCCAATATCTCGTCCGGTTCAGCCAATGAATTTATTGCGCGAAGATGAGAATTCATTTTATCGCTAAGATGACGCAAGCTGACAGCAGAGCCCTTCTCAACATCCTTCAGCCCGAAAATCGACTTAACGTGTGCCTGAAATTGGAGTAATTTATTATCGAATCGATTTTCAATAATATTAAAGCCGTGTCATAGTCATCATCTGTTGGCTCCAAAGATCGAATCGTTTCCAAGGCGACTCCATCCAAACTGCCCCGAAGATGCTGGAATTTTTCGATCTTACTCATGTCAGCATCATTTTCTACTACAGTAGAGAACATGGCGTAAAAATCCGGCCAATCCATATACGCCCCGCTGAATTTAGGAATGTGCAGCTCAGGCAACCTGGATTTTCGCATTGAAATGCTTTGATCGCAGTGTCCAATTAAATGCCGCACTGAGGTCGAATTTGCAGTGCTTGCCAAATTCGATGCTCAGAGTTCGCGAACCAATTTCGATCTCTTTCCAGACTTGTCTGCGCAGCATCGAAATCTGATTTTAAATTTTCCCGAAATTCAATGCGCTCCACAAGTTCTGGCTCATCAGAACTTGCCACTGCTTTAGCGTCGTAGAAGACCGAACCGACTTGCAACTTCAGATCACGTTCGAGGGTCACCAAATGTTTAGAGGAAGACCGATGTCCACCTTCGCTAATAATTTTAAACGCTCTTATTAACAAAAAACGAGAGCGCAAGTTAAAGTCGGCTCTAACCGACTTCGATATACCCGTTACTCATGAAAAAAAACATGTTTAACAGAGTTCCTGCGTTCCTTCATCTGAAAAGTATGCAACACTTTTTTAACTCGACTATTTTTCACATTTTTGCTCATAACTTGAGAACCGCTCATCCGATTCTTATTATTTCTTTGGCAAATTTATTCCTTTTGCTAATTACTAACTATCTCTAGAAGGTACAAATCGTCTATCGTTAAAATTGTAGGAGATATAACGTTTTTTTCGAATTGCGGGGGCGGTAGGGGGCGTGGCCAAAATTGGAAATAAACTTGATCTGCCTGCAAGTATAAGAAGCATTTGTCCCATACATGTCAAACCTCTATCTCTTACCATCTCTGAGATCTAGGTGTTCATACAGACGGACGGACGGACAGACGGACATGTCTATATCGACTCGGCTGTTGATGCTGATCAAGAATATATATACTTTATATGGTCGGAAATGATTTCTTCTGCCTGTTACATACATTTGCACGACTTTAGTATACCCTTTTTACTCTACGAGTAACGGGTATAAAAAGGCACGAATTCAATTTCAATGTTTATTGCCGGGTTTCTGAAGTTGCAGTGAGTTGGGTTTATCTTGCCGTCACATATAAAGCAGAGAAGTGCATTAGAAAAGCTCGCTCAGATAAACAAATGTGAGAGAGAGCTTTGGGCATATAAAAGCTTTTGTTTACATTGATCTGTTTTACATGATTTAGATTTACATATTTGTGGCAAAGCAAACAGTGGGCTCGATGGCATTTACATTTACAAATTAATAACTAATTAAACGTTCTGCTCGGACAGCGCTTATTTCTAAATTAATTATATATATAGAGTAGAAAAGAGTGGGTTGGTGTGAGGACAAACACACAAAACCGAAGGGCTGGGGCGCTGGGGTGCATTCAAAAACACAACCACACACCACGGGTTGGTCTGTGGTCGGTCCCATGGTATAATTAACAAGGTAGTGTCGTCAGGAATTCACCATGCGAGAGAGGTACCAGGTGATATGAACATGTGAGAGCACGTTGACAGCCCCTTTGATTTTCATCATTCAACTGGTACCCCAAAAAGAGGCAGCCTACTTCAATGACTTCACCTGGTATAATTCCACCATGGTCGGTCCTACCCTACCTCCCCCTAATACTTTTTTTATGTCTTCACTGTCAGCTTCTTTAGTCCCCATGCCAGCGCTGCCATAACCGCTTGGGAATTTGAAGTCGACCTAACTGCTAAAATTGTGTAAGTTTTTTAGAAAAATATTACCTAAAAACTAATTAATTGACGAAAATGTAGGCCTAAGTCGACCTAACTGCTAAAATTGTGTAAGTTTTTTAGAAAAATATTACCTAAAAAACTAATTAATTGACGAAAATGTAGGCCTTTCTATTACCTAAAAATACAATTTATGGCACTACATTGACTAAAATTTTTGGTCACATATTACCTAAAAATCAAATTTATTGCTTAGAAAACTTTAGGTAATAGAGGCCTGAAATTAAGTCCATATATTCCTTGGTTGCCATTTTGAGTCATATGGACTTAATTTTCGGGTAATTTTCAACATTTTTAGGTAATATTTTTTTCTGAGTGTAGAGGCAAGTAGCTCGGCTGCTTCTTTTGACAAATTCAGATAAAAAACTGAGGGCTTTGAAAATCTATTAGTCTATCAGTCTCGTAATTGTTGTCTTCCAATTTCACGTCGTGAAAGTCTGGAATCGGAATTTCCTCGCTATGAAGAATAGGACGTTTCGCTGATTTAACATCTGGATATTTCCAAAAAACGGTGGTTTTAAAGTTGTATGTTAAAACAAGTAGTCTTTTCAAAGTTCCTAATAATATTTGAATTACAAATCTAGTTTTCCTCCCATAAATTTAAATATGTAATTTCATCTTTAAGAGGCTTTAACTTTGCCAAATAGAATGATTAAAGCGCCAGAAAAATCACAAAATTAGATCATATGTTTGGCTTTAAGCTCAGATGGCAAAAATAATTTTTTAATAACTGCGCTAGCTTTAACGGGATGGTTTATATTGCTAAAATGCTATAAATCAAAAAATGTCTGTCTTTAGAGGCCAATTTAGACCCTTTCCGCTGTACTTATATAGCGCCTATGATTTTTCTAATTTGCATTGATATGTCCTTTGCCGTAATCAGCTCATAAACTCAGACATTTATTCCTAGTATGGCCTCCATAAATCCTAGAGTGCCAAAAATGCAAGATTTAAGTTTTTCCGCTATATCTTGGAAACAAGAGCTGATTGAACAAAACCAATGATGCAGTTTTGTTTAGTGAAGTCTATATTAACATTATCTGTTCAAAATAGACCTGCACCAAAATCACTGTTGGGCCGTGTAATTAAAAGTGTAGTCAGAATGGTCAAGACAAATATTATACTTCAGAAATATAAGGTCATGTTTTCGAAAAAATAGGTACAGAAATTTGATTATATAAAAGATCATAATTTGGTTGGTTCACAAAGAACACATGCAAGAGAGTATTGCAGTTTCCAGAGCAGTGTGTCGGTGTACTAAAATTTACAAGATGCAAGTCAAGAGCTTCCATGCTACATTTCGCCGACCGCAGGCGTGAAAGTTTCTGGAAAATTCCGCTGGCAATATAACGATTTTCCGTCCGATTGACTTGAAACTCGGTTTGTAAGGTCTAAATA
The DNA here is from genome assembly GCA_018904275.1 of Lordiphosa clarofinis. Lineage (NCBI taxonomy): Eukaryota > Metazoa > Arthropoda > Insecta > Diptera > Drosophilidae > Lordiphosa > Lordiphosa clarofinis. The sequence continues at coordinate 57,358 of JAEIGQ010000466.1, forward strand.
CGAATTCATTTGTGTTTTCATTTACCGATGTTGGAAACCCGGGATGCCCACGGGGAAGTGATTGGGGTGGGGGTGGTAAGTTGTTTTGGTGGTGTGCGGGAGGTGGGTGGCAAGTAGGTGGAATGTGTGTGGTGAGTGTATGGGAGGTGGGTGGGATGCAGGCGGGAAGTGGGTGGTAGGAACTGGGTGGAAAATTGGTGGGATTAGGGTGTGCATTAGTTCTATACTGTTAAAGGCACAGCGAACGGGATATTTGCAAGTAAAATATAAGTGAATAAGAGTGTCCTGATTCACTGACTGAATGATTAGTAATCATTTTTTTCTGTCTTGTTGGGGACCTCGTAAAGATATTCAATATTTGTCTATTTATATCTTTGAGCTCTTTAATTGTTAAAGGCCTATACTCAGAAAAGAAAAATTTTCAGTTTGCAACGATATTTCACATGAATAGAAACAGTTTTAAATAGCTTTGAAATCTGAATGATAATGAAATTTTTAGATTGCTACGGTATTTCACATGAATAGGAACATTTTTAAATAGCTTTGAATTTTGAATGATTATGAAAAGGTGTTCTATTCATGTGAAATATCGTCGCAAATTAAAAATTTATCTTATCTGAGTATAGGCCTTTATTTTATATAGAACATCTGCGATATGATTATCTTTCCCCTTCAGGTATTCTACAGTATAATCGTATTTATCCATATTAAGTCTCATTCTTGTGAGCTTTGAACTTGGACTTTTTATTGAAAACATATATGTTAACGGTCTGTGATCAGCTTTAACGAAGAAATGCCTTCCCTATACGTAAAGTCTGAAGTTTTATTGCCGAGTATATAGCAGCTTCTTTGTAGTTGATTTCTTACTCTTACCTTGTGTAAATTATCTGGAGGCATACGCAACTGGAAGTTGCATTCCGTCATGCCTCTGGGTTAGTATTGCTCCGCAAGCGTATTTACTTGAATTTTAAATAAAACTCCGATAATAGTTACCTTAGGCAACGAATCTACGTGCACTATCTGCATCAGTAAATTTTTGATAGTTTTTGATGAGAGAATTCTGGGAGAATTTCCTTATCGGTACATTTGCGACCAAGATAAGTAACTTCGTGCATGAAGAATAAACATTTTTCTGGATGTGATTCTAAATTGAATTTGCGACTTAGTTAGAAGACGTTTGTCAAATTTTAGAACATATGTTGTTCGGAACATCCAATGACTACTAGGGTCTTCCATATAGAGAAATGCTTGCGATGGATCTAGAACTGAAAATGCAAGTGTCATCATGAGCATAAAAGAATTTGGTGCGACTTTAAGTCCATATGGTAATCGCTTGTAGCGATAAGAGTCTGTGCTCGTTGAAAATGATGTCAAATTCCTTGATT
>JAEIGQ010000467.1:0-58059 GCA_018904275.1 Lordiphosa clarofinis
ATACATCTGGCAACGCACTGCCAAGCCGCCCTTCCAACTACATAATCTATCGGATATCAGTCGTCGATAAAGAGCCGTCAGATCGAAGATGTCCGCTTCGGGCTTCACTCAACTTTGTTCTCTGCACATTAATTAACTTTGTATTACTATTCACATTAAACTCTATAATTAAAACCTAAAATCCAACAGGTTATGGGCCCAGCACGCTTCCACTGCGCAAGTGAATAAGTAAATTCGGAAAGTTAATAAAACGTTTAGTGCAAGTTACAAAATACTACGTCGTTGTGAAATTGTGTTTTGCGAGAAAAACAACAAAGCGAAAGACAGAAAATTCGCGAAAGTGTGCCGGTAGTTGCCTGTTTGGCGACAAAACGCAAAGACAGAAAATTCGCGGAAAGTATACGGCAGCTTCACTGTGGCGCGACATAGAAATCGAAAAAGAAGTGTTTCTTGATCGCGCGCTTGTTTCTCGGCGTCGCTTTTCTTGGTGCTTGTAGCCTCTCGTTGTTGCTTGTGTAGCTCCTTCTTGTTCATGCTTAGCAGAACAACAAAAACAACGAAAGAAGTGACAGAAAGTAAAAAAAAATAATTGTAAAATTATTGTTAAATATACTACACAAAAATGAGGGTCGCGAGTGTAATGTATAGAGCCTTTCGCACGACAATTTTGATACTTGAAAACCCAAATGCAAGCGTTGTTAATAAAAACGATTCGTGGAAATATGTGAACGGTACATGTGTAAAAACCGAACAAAATGACGCACAGTGGTGTAACGCAGACGGAAAGGCAAAATCGACTTAATTTTAGCCATGTCAACCACGGAATTAAAACAAATCTAAAATTGCGAAACCCAAACGAAGTGCGCGCAGAAGCTTGGTAATATTTATTAGTCCACAGGGCCAGTCGTAAAGCTGAAGCCTACTGAAATCATTAATTTATTGAAATTAAGTCCTGGGGGTGATATGAGAAATCACGTTGATAAATTTTGACATTGTGGAGCAAAATTAATGAAGTGGAACTTGTAAATATAAACGATTTGTTAGTGATCCCACTGTTAGATAGCGTGCCAGAGGAATACGAAACTTTCGTATTGCCATTGAAACACAGGACAATTTGAATATCCCCAGACGCACTCAAAAATAAAGTTATTGGACGAATATGAGGCGCGAAACAGAAACAAAAGTGAATCCACGTTGTCGCTCTGCAGTAATATTGGCACACAAGAAGAGCCAAGGTAACAAACCAAAAAGATAAACAGTCAAATCAGAAATTTAAGTTCAAGTGCTACAATTGTGGCAAAACTGTCACAAGGCAGCTAATTGTAGATCGAAGAACCAAAAAAGTTGACAAAAGTAACCCTAGTAACAGCATGTACGTTGAAGCAGCAAGCTCGATCAGTTTCGGGAGTAAAAAGGTTGGTGTTTGGATTCTGGAGCCACATCCCATATGTGCTCACAGAAAGAGAAATTCGACCACGTTGGTGCAGCAAAATGTCCCCAAGTAAAGCTAGCAAATGGCGAGTCAACTGAAATTGAGGGATGTGGTTTGGCACTACTTAAACCAAACAACAAGTTTTCTGCAAACCTTGAGAACACTCTGCATGTACCAGATTTGAGAGAAAATCTTTTGTCAGTGTCTAAGATATGCATCATGGCTATAACGTATTGTTTGAAAAGGATGGTGCCAGAGTATTCAGAGCTTCAAATGGCCAAACTGCTTTTACGGCCCGTCGTAAATGGATCTGTACTACATAGAAGAAGAAGAAAGTAGCCAGGTAGCTGTCAGTTGGTTAAAGCAGCATTAAGGTATGGCATGAACGTTTTGGCCAATCTAATGAGAGGGATTTGGGTGAAGGCATACAAAGGTAAAAAATTCAGGAATAGGGGTAAACTTAAAAGAAGATCTGCCAATTTATGAAGTATGCATCAAGGGAAAGCAATCCCGGAAGCCATTCCCAACGTCGAATTCCAGATCGAAAGAAATTCTGGATTTGAGCACAGTGACGTATGTGGTCCAATGCGTGTAGGCAGCAATGGACATAGCAGATACTTTTGACGTTCATAGACGACCATTCGAGGTGGTGTGAGTTTCTACACCATGAAAACAAATCGGAAGTTTTTCAAAATTCAAGGAGTACAAAATTATGTTGAACGGCTAACTGGAAAGAAACTTAAAACGCTCAGATCAGACAACGGTACTGAATACACGAGTAATGAGTTCAGAAATTATTTGATTGGAAGTTGGTATTAAGCACGAGTATTCTGTGGAATAAAATTCTCAGCAAAATGGTACGGCCGAACGTAAAAACAGGACCCTCGTAGAAATGGCCAGGTGTATGATATTACAAGCAGCACTACCACCGAGTTACTGGGCAGAAGCGGTCAATACTGCTAACTATATAAGGAACAGATGCCCATCCAGAAGCCTGTGTGCGAACACCTTTTAAATTGTGGAATAATCGTATTCCCACGGTCACTATTTACGTACATTTGGGCAATTGTGTATTCGCTCGATAAACGTTCAAAGAGCAAGTTTAGCCCAAAAATCCAAGAGATGTGGATATTTATTGGGTACTGCAACGACGCTAAGGCTACAGGCTGTATGACCCCGAGGCTAAAACTGTACTGAAGAGCCGTGACGTAGTCTTCACAGATTTGTATGGAGATGAATACAAGTTTGAAGAATTTGCTGAACAGGAAGATGTCATCGATGCTGAGAAGATACCTGGGGATCAACAAGATGATGATCAGCAAATTGAAATGCCGAAGATCCCACTGAAGAGACTGACGAGCAAGTACCCACAAGACGTGGACCAGGAAGACCGAGAAAAACAGCTCACAGGTAAACACTTGACTGACCCAAATTGATTTGCAATCAAATTCTTGAATTGCCAAACCGAACTTCTAATTCCGAAGACGAACCAGAGTCTGAGGATGAAGATGAATTTGAGACCACGTCACTTGCAGTGACCAGCAGTGAGCTACAGCAAATGAAGCTCTAAAGGTCCAAAAGCTTCGAATGAAAGGAAGCTCTGATGAAAGAACACAGAGCATTGACAGAAGAATAAAACTTGGGAAATTGTGAAGCTGATGGAAAGCAGAAAGTTATAGAAACTAAATGGGTCCTCCGAACGAAAGAAAGACCAAACGGTGAAGTGGATTGCCGTAAAGCGGTTTAGTAGCAAAAGGTTTCACGCAAAGAGAAGGCATCGATTACAACGAAACTTTTTCTCCTGTGGCACGAATTGGATCAATACGAGCCCTAAATGCAATTCGGTTGAATTAGGCTTAGACGTGCATCAGTTGGATTTCAACAAAAGCTTATTTAAACGGAGACATCGAGGAAGAGCTGTATATCAGCGTGCCTGCAGAATTTCAGAAAAATATTAGTTGGCAAGGAAAAGCAGAAGTACTCCCAAGATAAAGTTTGTAAACTAAAGAAGGCACTTTATGGTTTGGAAAGTAGAGTGGTCGACAATGGTATAAGAAGCTCGACCAGAAACTCAAAGAAATGGATTTGAAACCGCTTTCAGCTGACCCATGTGTGTACATCAAGAGGAGGGAAACGGGATCATTATTGTATCACTGTATGTAGATGACCTCATTGTGGCATCAAATGACGAGCGAATGCTAAGCCAACTAAAATCCGAATTGTCCAGTAGTTTTGAAAATGAAAGATTTAGGGAAATTGGACTACTGTTTGGGGATTGAATTTCGTCAAAACAAAGAAAAGAACGAATTCTCTATGGGTCAATCGAAGTACATTAGAGATGTCTTGAAGCAATTCAACATGGAGAATTGCAAATCAGTCAGCACACCATTAAATACGGGTGAGAAACTATCAGTTGACATGTGCCCAAAAACCGAAGAGGAAAAGGACGAAGCTTCTCACATTCCCTATCAAAGTTTGGTCGGTGCGTTGATGTGGCTGGCAGTATCTACACGTCCTGATATTGCACATGCAGTAAGTCTGCTGAGCCAATACAACGCAAATTATGGTAAGCGGCACTGGATTGCCGCTAAAAGGGTGCTGCGATATTTGAAAGGCAACAAAACCACGGTTTGGTATACAGTCGCTGTGGTGAAGACTTGGTTGGCTATGCCGATGCCGACTGGGCTTCCAATATTGACGATCGGAGATCTTTCACAGGCTTCGCATTCAAAATGGCAAATGCGGCGATATCCTGGAATGCCGAAAGCAGCGAACTGTAGCATTGTCCAGTACAGAAGCGGAGTATATGGCCCTGTCCGAATCCTCGAAAGAAGGTGTCCATCTGAGAAGTTTTTTTGCGAGAGATTGTGGGTCCGCCTGATACTACCGTAATCTACAATGACAATCAAGGATCTGACAACTCACAAAGAATCCCGTGTTCCACAAGCGAACAAAGCACATCAGACATCCGTCACCATTTTATAAGAGATCTTGTCGAGAAAGGAGATATATGCCGACAAACGAGATGCCGGCAGACGTGTTAACCAAAGGACTGTCAACATCGAAGCACGAGTCCTGCATAGAAGCGTTGGGTATGCGTAAAATCAACTAGTACGGTGCCATCTGAGGGGAAGTGTAGGAAATACATCTGGCAACGCACTGCCAAGCCGCCCTTCTGGCAACTACATAATCTATCGATATCAGTCGTCGATAAAGAGCCGCCGATCGAAGATGTCCGCTTCGCTTCTCACTCAACTTTGTTCTCTGCACATTAATTAACTTTGTATTACTATTCACATTAAACTCTATAATTAAACCTAAAATCCAACATGTCGAGATCTAATTTCGGATTTTTTTTTATTAAAATGAAAAATAAAAAATTTTTTAGCTGTTCGGTTTATAAAAGAATGACCCACCCATATGCAAAAAAATTTAAAATATGCCTGTTGTTTTCAACTCTATTTTTAATGAAACGAACTTTGGTGTCATCAGAATTTACCTATCTTAATTCCTAAAAAATATGCAAATATGCAAAATCCGAGGTCTAACCATTACAGTGTTATGATTTTATAAGGATTTTGTTCTTTGTCGATTGTCACGCGAACTGTTACTAGTGGGAATATAAAACAAATATGATTATATATCGCGGTTAGTCAATTTTTTTAGAACACAAAAAATGTTGATGGCAGAGTTCACATGGAATGACCCATATATTAATTACCCATGATGAGGATATCCACTGCAAAGTTGCACAAATGCTTTTTTCTTTATCTGTGACATTTTAAATTGGTTGTCGTTTTTTTTTATAGATAGAATGTACTTGATTAAATGTTCCACAAGTAGTCACTCAAAACAAGTAAGAGCGATGCAGTCAAGTTTCCTGATTTAAAATGCACTGTACAATTAAGACAGGAGCGCACTAGCCAAATGATCAAGAAGTGCTTGCAACTAAACCTTAACCATTGTGAAACAGCCCAGACTCTACGGAGACAATCCGTAAAGAAATGGAAGACAGAAGCGGCCGTCTTATGCGAGCCACATAAAGCAATGGCCAAAAGCGGGTGGATAGCTAGCAAACGTGGCGGAGCAGCCATTTGGTCGATAAAAACTCCAATCTAAGGAAGTTAATACAGATCACGAAAGGTTCGTATGGGCCAAGATACGCATCTATAGTTTCTACGCACCACCAAGTTGGCAATTGGGGTAGTTCAAACAATGCTGGAAGACATTAGGAGGACTTACGCGGGAGATCTCATCTTATCATTGCGGGTGACTTCAATGCATGGTCGTTGAATGGGCAGCAACGCAACGTGTGCCAGAGGTAAATGCCTTATGGGATAATTTTCCGCATTAGATATTGCCCTAGCAAACGACGGAAGAACTCACCACTGGAAGGCTGGCAGAGGTTCTGTAATAGACCTTACCCTGCTTAGTAGCTCACGATGCAAGAAAAAAAAATAGAAGGTTAGTGAAGAGTTTACGTTTAGTGACCACCAGGCGTTCCTTTTTGAAATCCAAGGTAGAAAGCGAAGGAACACTAGCAGCCGTTATACGCCACGTCGACTGGAACTGGACAAGGGAAACAGCTGAGGACATGGAAACCAGCTAGCTCAAAGGATTGCCGAAGCATGTGACTTATCCATGCCTAAAAGGAGAGAGAGCAGGCAGAGTGCTCCGTGCTACTGGTAGAACGAGGAGATCAACCGGCTAAGGAAAGCCTGCCTCTTAGCGAGACGGCGCTCATGAAAGAGCTAGCCGCCGCCCAGATTTCGGAGAGTATCTAAAAGCTGCTGAAAAAGAGCATAAAAGCAGCAATGCTAGGTGCTTTAAGGAAATTTACGAGGATGCCAATATTAACCCATGGGTTATATCATCAAGGTAGTAATAAAAATACGGAGCCAGGAAACTCCTCGTGTTACGTGCCCTACTGAGCTTGGAAGAATAGTCGAGGCGCTGTTTCCTCAGCACCCACAACCTGAACAGGAATATCCCAGGAATACGCTGCGTGCAAGCGCATTGGTGATAGAAAGGCTCCAGGGCCGTACGGTGTTCCGAATAAAGCCCTCAAACTTGTAACCAGACCAGACGGACTCGCAGAAACGATGGGAAGATCCAGGAAAGGAGCAGATATATCCTACTTTTGAATATCGTCGATGTACACAAAAGGAGTTATCTGAGTCCCAAACTGGATTCCGCTAGGCACGGTCTACAGTGGATATTGCAACCAAGGCGAATGAGGGAACTCGGTAGAGATGGGGCAGCAAGGAATACTGTGCGGCTGTAACACTAGACATCCGAAATACCTCTAATTCTGCCAGCTGGTCACGCATATTGCGCCCGTTACACTAACCCAAGTTTGCAAGCTGATTGGGCTTGCTGATGACCAGGCGCTAGAAGTTGTAGCAAAGGAAGTTGGACTGCTTGAGGCGGCTGCAAATACAGCATCAAACGAGTGGCCAGATGGATGAAGGAAGCACACTAGAGCTAGCTGGTCAAAAAGCGGAGGCCGTGCTCACAACAAGCAGGAAGATGAGAGAGTTCGCGAACATAATGGTGAATAATTCTTTAGTGAAATCGAAGAAGTCCATAAAATACTTGGGAGTGATGCGGGACAATAGGATAAGCTTTCGTCCCCACGTCGAATATGTAAGCCAAAAGGCTTCGAAAATGTAGACAGCCCTTCGTGGATGCTACCTAATATAGGAGGACCTAGAGCTGGAAGACGACTACTGCTGTGCAGTTTTTTGCTCATGCAGCACCTATGGTCGAATACCTACACCGGTTCAAGCACGAAAACACTCCGAGTGCCCAAATTAGAATGAGAATCCCACTACGTATTGTACCAGTGTTAGGTACAGGACACCAGGCAAGAAGTCGTCCCACCCATCGAGGACCTTGTCAGCACAGAGAGAGAGAAGAAACTGGAGATCCATAAGCGAGCTTATTACAGACATCCAGAGCAATTTGAGAAGTGAACAGCGAGCAGCGAGCAACGAAGAGTGCCTAAAATAGGCAGACCATCTACGCGAAGTAATAATAATAATAGTCTTCTTTTTATCACGAAGTAATTGTTTTAGTAACCTTTGATTGAAAATGCCAGAACTTTTTAAGCAGGCTCTAGGCCATTTAAGCTTTGGATATTGTCCAAAACCCGTCTAAACAAGACACGCACAACACTACAAAGGAGGTTGGTTGACAGAGTAGCGCTATTTCATGAATAACACCCAATCTTCAGCTGGCTCTGCTTGCCCTTAGTGTGTTGACAGAGGTTACCTCATGACAGAATTGCTAAACCGCTTGGGAACCCAAAGGCAGGCTTGTAGCAAAATCAGTCTCAGCATCAAACGCTAAAAACATAAAGATGTGTGTGTGGTATATAGTGGGGAAATTCTTTCCCGCTTTCTAACTAACACAGGCGCAAATTGCTTGAACTGCCCAAAGCAATCAAACGGGGATCTTGTTTTTACTGAAACTATTTTAGGTGTAGTTTCTAACAACTGTGTTGTGCCTCACGATTTTACTTCAACAAAGTGGATTGCTTTAGTGACCTTCGATTGAAAAAAATCATAGAACTTTTAAGCAGGCTCTAGGTCATTTATGTTTTGATATTGTCCAAAACTTGTCTAAAACAAGACACGCACAATCAGCCTTTGCAGCCAACATACCAACTTAAATCACCTAGAGTTAGTCTGAATTTAAAAACTGATTATTATTTGTTGCGGGGAATTGCAATTTTGGTCTATTGTGCCCCTACTGAATTTACAACTCCCTAGCTGCCCTAATTCCTGTACAATAGCCAGGATTTTTGTGGGTTTTAAGTTACTGATATTGCTTGGTGTAGAATAGCCCAAATCGGCTGACTTGCGCCTTGCTAGGCATCGCAGTGTGCTAGTATATGCTCAGAGGACTCCTCCTTCTTCACATACCGCAAAGCTGGGTGTTTGTTATTCCCAACTTGTACATGTGGCCGCCTCAGTCTGCAGTGACCGAGTAGAGCATTGTCAGTACTCTGAGGGCATTCTTTCCTTGTTTGATTTACTTTGGAACCTTTTGAGGTCGTGGTTCACTATTAATGCTTTAGCTTGTCTCATTACCTGGTGAATACTCAGTAGGCTGTTCATCCTCTTCCTTTCTTAAAAGTCCTTTTATTGTGTGTTGGCCTATGCCGCAGAGGTACTGGCCCTACCATTGCAGGTCACTGCACCCTGCAGTGCCAGTCCTCGGCCAATTCGTTTCCGGGGATGTTGTTGTGTCCCGGTATCCATCGTAGGGTCAGGTTGTCTCTGCTGCTTAGTTGCTCCAATTTGTTCTTTGTCTTTAAGACTAGCTTAGAGGTGAACTTATTGCTACTGAGTGCTTTAAGCGCTGCTTGGCTATCGGAGAGGATAGCTATTTTCTATTATGGTAGTTCTTCCCCATATTACTGTCTGCTCAATGGAGATTGCACATACTTCAGCTTGAAATATGCTTTGTGAATTCTCCCATGGGTTCGCATTTCCGTTCCTAGTCCAGTTACCCTAAGTCCAGTTCCTTAGGGCGTTAGGGGACCTGTCTGTGTACCACATAATTGTGTGTGGTTTCATTTATGTGACTCTTCAAGTGAGATCCACTCTTTCTTATTACTTGTGTACAGTGAAATTCTGTCAAAGTGATACTGGACACCATTTCGTCTCTGGGTTGGAGGATTAAAGGGATTTCCTTTTCCAGCTTTTCAGAATCAGGCTTACTATGTGGTTTCTACCCAATCCTTCTGTTGTTAATCTAAGCAGTGTTGTTTTTTTCTTCAGGCTGATGTTATGGTGGAGTGGTGTTCGTCGGACAGGTAAGGATGCCTTCGACATATATATATGAGCCCCCTCTTACAGTTTGGCAAGTGTGCCTATATTTGAAGAAGGTTTTCTGGTTTTCTCCAAACGACAACGCCTTTTTTAAACAATGTTCAGCGGGCGGAATGGCCTTATTTTTGGCATAAAGTCCAAAATTATTTTTTAATTTTTTTAATTTTTATTTTTTATTATTTCCGTTAAATAAATGCCTACCCTTAATAAAAAGATAAAAGAAACATATTTTGGCCCATTCCTGGTCATTGGCAGCGTTGAATCAGCTGTTTGCGCAAGGCTAGTTATGCCTTGTATGTGTTAAAATTTTGTAAATGTTTGACTATTAGTCATTCTTACAAGATTATATAACTGCATTTTGAAATATGCAAAATATTCATTAAGGTATGTAAAATATAGTGTAAAGTGGTTAAATTTGAGATGCTTTTGTTTCGTGTTGTATTTAATGTATTGTTGGAACATATTTCATGTAGAACCTAGCCTCAATAATTGTGTTTCGTGGAGCAGATCTAGCAAGATTACGCCGTATTGCTGAAAGTGCTAATGTAGAAGTGTGTGTTATTGTGTTAACATTTATATAGAGCTGACAACTTAAGCGCATATTTGCGCAATTTCGAAATATTTTGACAGATTCAGACAAGGTCGATATTCGTTGTGTCAGTCACGCAAACTACCAAAAGAAGCTATCGCGCTTTTGAGTCACCCCCATTTGAGGTAGCAGACGGAACAGCAGATGATGACAACGAGTTTGAAGTTAAAAAACATTTTGCATTTGAGTTAGAAGTAGCTAATGTATTAAAATAAAATTAAAAAATAAAAAAAATAAAAATAAAATAAAAAATTAATTAACGGTAAAAATTAATTCGAAATTAACTAATAATATAAATAGCACATATATGAAGTTTCAACTTTCTGTCTCTAATTTTGGAGTTTATGCCAAAAAATCGGCATTTCCGCCCACTGTCAAACTGAAGTGGCGCTTGTACAAGGCCAGATATAAATTTTGATTACGCCTACAAGTATGCAATACAATTTGCTTCACACTAGTTAACCAATAGAAGTAGGATTTTCATATTTAGTAGTAGATTCTCATAGTCTTAGTAGTATTTACTTTGTATATGTGCAAAAATATGGAAGATAAAGGTCAAAATTTCTGTAAAGAAATGAAGTAATTTTAAGACTTTTTTATATTCTTTTATTGGTTATCGCCAATCATCTAATCCGATGCTGAATGATCGAATGACTCGATATGTATCGTCAAATACACCCGTGGGTATTCGATGTACGGAAAAATGCAATCCTACTTGCATTTCCGCCCACTGGTTAGCTTCCCTTTCCGCTGGCCAGCCACTTTCTTTCTTCTTCTGATCGTTGCCCAGTGTGGTTGTGCCTAGCCCAGCTTATAAAGTTTATACACATACAAACATAAAGTGTAAAAGTGTGCTTAACCCAACCTAAGATTTTGTGGGACAATTAGTCGGAAATAAGGCGAGCCAAAACGTTTTGGTTGAAGTCTGTGTAAGTTTTACAAAGACTAATCGCAAAGCTCATCTATTAATTTGACTGTTCCACATCAGTTCAATTCTGATCCCAGCCATAAGCACATTGACACCACTATTGGGGTGCTCCACTGGCTGGAAACCACGAAGAGTTGTCGTACAGACAACAAGATTCAATCCATTTTGGGTGCCAGTCCATTGAGGGTAACTATTTTCTTATTTCTCTCCTAGTGTCCAAATGGTAATTTCTTTTCCAAACCTAGATTTGGCACCAAGTTTGGGATTCTAAGCTGCCCTTCTAACTCCAGAGCTTTCGCTCTCATCCACAAAGCTCCCTGCAGACGCAAGACGCCCACATGTGCAAAACCAATCCAACAGTGTTTTTGTGATCTTTAAACCAAGCAGATCGACCCGCGTTAGAGTGTTGGTGGTAGTGAAAATGTGTTAGAGAAGCATTTGCAAATGGAAAATCTTGGTCCAGAAAGTCTCAATCTTATGGCCCCTGCATCCGCATAAAATGAGTACCAGTCGAAGTCGGAAAATTGGCCTACTAAAAGTGCCCTCTGAGCAGCCAGAAGCTGTAGCTTAAATTTTTCATTGTATTTTTTTTCTTTTTCTTTAATTTTTTTTGTTAAATATTCTCAATTTGGTTTTGGATAAAATAGAGTAAATTGTCTTGTGCCTGGAACGCGAAAAGTCGGTGAAGTGAAAAATAATGTGGGTGCCAATCGAACAAAGCAAAGTACAGTGAATCTGATGCTAAAGTAAATTAGAAAAGCATATTTTGGCATTCCAAATGAAAAGAATTGAGACTCTAAATTGAATCCAATACCACAACATAAAACAACAAAAACCAAACACTCTCCCAATTCGTTTAAAACCAAAGCAATCAAAATTAAAACTATTAAAACAACCCCCTGATATACTTGGACCGCCGAAAGATCTTTCGCCGCTGGACCGGAAAAGCTGTAAGTTTGAAAAGAAAAGTTAAAAATCATATAGTGTTACATTTTTCTCGAATTGGTGATTAATGTTTTTGTGAACAAACATAATTTGCTCTCAGTCGCTGCCTGCCATGGAGCTTACCAACAAACATTTTTAATTGTTGTTGTTATTGCTGTTATGCTGTGTGCAAATCAAAGATGAGAATAACGGCAAAGTGCATATGAAAGCTGAGAGAGTTTTGCTGTAACTTATTTTTGTTTATTAACCTTGAAATTTGGAGCCCTTTGATGTTGTTGTTTTAAACCAATTGCACTCAGCTGGTCGATCTACAGTCGTGGCCCAAAATAATGTGCCTACCTCAAGCAAACCGTGAATACTGACAGACCAGTGCGACCTTAACATTTCTTAAATTCAATTAAATTACAATAATCATTATCCTAATATTTTGCATTATTAATTTCATATTTTAATTAACTTTATATTATTATATAATTACCCTTATTTTTCAGCGACTTTTCACTTGCCTGCACAATAAATTGAAAATGAATTTTTTTTTGAATGAAAACCAAACCAAGTTAAGAAAATGAAAAGTCAAAATCTATATTAAAGTAAATCCTAGTTAATAATTGTTTTCCTTCTACCAAATTATACTTTATTAGCCATTCTTAATTTTAAAGATTATGCTTAGTTCCTCCATTCATGAAGTCATATATTTCTAATAAATCCATTATAATGAATTCTACCTAAAGCGTTTACCCTTCCGGGAGTTATGAGAAGCGAACCTGAACAACCATGAATCCTAATTAGTGTGCTTATGGGATCGTCCCCAAAAATGGACTTGCTGCTGGACGATCATGGTAGGGTGGGGATATACGGCTCCCAAATATCACCTATGGGTAGCCAACAGCCACTGATAGTGTTTCTATAGATGCAGTTTTCTTTCATTCTGTTCTTTCTACTCTTTTCCTTTGTCTCTTGCCCCTGTCTTTATGGTTCTAGCAGATTGATAGGCGATTTGCCCAAAACAGCACGCGAATTTTAATAATTAATATATAAATTGCAATCGAGCATGTAGCATCGCGGTATCCTTTTATACCCCCCCCCCCCCCCATCGCCGACGAGACAGAGCCGGAAAACCAGCGCGTGCTCCGCATAGAATGACTACACCATCATCAGCTCGGGTTAGCATCAACTATACGTTGTATGTTACAATAATTATTATTAATTATTTGGCGCCCAACCGTGTGTGGCCTGATCCGGCAAGGCCCGATCAAAAATACCAATCACAATTAAACTCTAAGTCGTCAACATCTGACTTAATTCAATCAGTCTAGAACTTTCTCTTCCCCCTTGTCCTCGTTTACTTGGTTAAAAAGCTCTGGATCCTTTACAGTTTCTAAATAACTGTATTGCCGAGCCTTATGGAAAACCAAATAAACGCTGTCACTTTAGTTGAGATTTGCTGGATGAGTTTGTTCTTCAAACTTGAACTAACGCCGCATTCGAAGTAACTATTGTGATCTATCCTAATGTACTTAGCTGTTCTGTGAAGTTTCTTCTGGAAGCGGGTTTTTACGTGGCCTAGAGCTACGGCCCACCGTTGAACGGAACCAGGATAGAAAGATACCCTAATTGATCTCTTGGAAAGGTGAAACTTTCAAAATAAGTTTACACTCCCAGAGAACACATATCCCTTCCTCTTGTTTGTCTTGTACTTTCACATTTTTTCGATTGATTTTGCTAATGAAGCTTATTTCAAGCTAAAGTTAGTACATTTCGTCCCTATTCTTTCATTTTCGCATTTTTCAAGACCTTTCTGGATAGTTACTTGAGTTAATAACCTGTTATTTTAGCTTTCTCTTTTTTTTGCTGGTGCGTTATTCTGGTTAAAATAGCAATAGGGTAAATTCAGCTCATAAAAGGTACACCGTTAGTTTTTGAAAAATACTAGGGCATCTATTCGATGTAAACAAACCTTTTTTCTTTTGACTATAACTCGGTCATGGTTTTATTTACTTATCTTATATATGTTCTCTCTGCTCAGTTGCTTACAAACGAGACACTCTTTCGATAGTCAAAGTAAAAAGTCTTCTTGGATGCGTATTAGAGGCCAATCAATCTGATTGTCTTCATTAACAATACACCGCTGACTTAACTAAATTACCGAGGAAATACTGCATATGGCGAGATAGCTCTGACGTTCAGGTATATGTTTATATGCGGCTGATCGTTGCTTTATTAATGTCTAACAGATTGTGAGTAACGCAACTTAGCAACCTCTTTACTTGCTGCCTATGTGTTAACACGGTGATCGTTGTTTAGGAAAGTGAATCATAGCTTCCGGATATATTTATGAAATATTTTGAATCTTTTTCTGCTGCTTAAAGTTAATTTTAGTATATTTTTCTTTCGCTACACATACAATAATAAAACAAAATTTCAAACGTTGATTGCTTTGACTATTTATACTATACAGTGTCAAATCGGTCATGTTCTTAGCTCGCAGTTGTGAAAACTTAGTTGGTGAAGTTCAGTGCTATATTTGTCTCCAAGACATTTCTCATTCAGCTCAACTTTTAACCACCAGCTGCAATCACACATTCCACTGGGTGTGTTTTAATACAAAAGTCTCAAATAGAGAAATTTGTCCAGTTTGTAGAGCCAGACTACAGTCCTCTACCTTAAACTTAACCTTCAATTCAGAATTAAATCAGTCGACACAAAGTCTAAATTCTCTTGCAATGCCAGCCACCACTAGAGCGCAGAGAACCAATACCAATCCTGGCTCAAGCAATATGGATGGTGCTCAGCAGAACCGCGATGAGGCCTCCAATGTGGCCAATAGAGCAAACTCTCCGACTGTTAGCGAAATGCAGCAAACATTATCAGAGGTCATGGCTTCTGCAGCTGCCACACAAACTGATCGTATTACTCAGTCATTAAATGAAGGATTTAGAAACCTTATGACAATGTTTCAAACGCATGTGGCGTCTTCCTCACAACCTCGTCCATTAGGGATATCAGTTACCCAACCGAGTGTCCCTCAAGATTTGTTAACTCTAACCGGTGACCCTCCTATGGTACCAAGTACTGTTATTGAGGCCAACAATCCAACCTCAGGGTCTCTCAGTCAAGTATCTAATAGTTCCGTGACATCCCCTCCGGGTCTACCTCGACTTGCTCCTTTGCAAACCGACCTACGTCCTGATAGGATAAGCCAAATCATTGGCAATTGGAAATTGAAATTTTCGGGTAGATCAGGAATTTCCGTTGACGATTTTATATATCGCGCTGAGGCTCTAACGACCAAAACTCTAGACAGTGATACCGTACTTTTAGCACGATACGTAAGCAATTTATTTGAAGGAAGTGCCACCGAGTGGTTTTGGCGCTACCACAAATCGGTCAAGGAAGTTCAAATGGAACAATTAAAAACTGCTTTGCGAATTCAGTTTAGAGAAGAGCGTACTGATGTGAACATCAGAGCTGCTATCGACCGACGCAAGCAAAAGGATAACGAATCCTTCGACGAGTACTATGAAGCTGTCATTCTTATAGCAGATAAATTGACTGAGCCTTTGCCAGAAGCTTATTTGCTAGCCTCTCTCAGATCAAATTTGTTACCAGAGATCCAACATGAAATTTTATATGAAAAGATTGATAGTATAGCCAAGCTGAGAAGCGTAGTTAGAACTCGCGAGGTGTTTGTTCAATCAATTTACAAACCTCAAGCTTCGAAACCTCGACCTGCTCCACGTCGTATCTATGCTGTCGAAGTCGATTCCGAGAGTGAGAGTCAACTAAGTGACAACGACGTAGAGGCAATTAGTTTAACTTGTTGGAATTGTACTAAGAGTGGCCACCGTTATCAAGATTGCGTGGCCGAAAGACGCGTCTTTTGTTATGGTTGTGGTAAAGCGGACACCTATAAGCCGTCTTGTACAAAATGTAATGTTTCAAAAAACTTTCTGCCACGTGCACCGCAGAAAAGTGCACGCAGACTAGTTGCCTCGAAAGCAACAAACACAGATTAGAAGTCACGAGCTCTTCTAATCCATACCTACCTGACTTTCAAATCTTACCTGATATTCCTTTACACCATCGGCTCAGTAATATCAAGCCCACAGTCGACAACCCTCCAAGCAAAAGAAATACACGGTCTAAATTGAGGAGAGCTTTATATCACAAGCAGCAAAAGCTCGAAAGCAAGTCACTAGTATCTGCAATTATAGCCCACGATATTCGACCATATGCAGAAGTAGTGCTGCTAGGCAGATCAGTATCCGGCTTAATGGATACTGGGGCTTCAATTAGTTGCATTGGTGGAAGTTTGGCACATGATATTATACAAGAGAATGTGCCTCACAAAATAATTTGTTCCTCTGTCCGCACTGCAGATGGCAAAACGCAGAGAATTGCTGGAAAAATCAAAACAGAGGTTCAATATAAAGGCAAGACCAACACCTTAACGTTTTATATCGTTCCATCGTTGGTTCAGTCTCTTTATTTAGGCATTGATTTTTGGGCAAAATTTGAATTGTTACCCTCAGATCTGTTTACGTCAGACAATGTAGCCAGTGTCGAAGGACCCGATGTAAATGTGCTCAGACCATTATCTGACTCCCAACAAAAGCTTTTAAACGAAACAATTCAATGTTTTCCATCATTTTCTGAGAAAGGCTTAGGTAAAACCAATCTACTTTCCCATGTAATTGACGTTGGCGACGCAAGTCCCATCAAACAACGTCATTACCCTGTCTCTCCAGCGATCGAAAAGTTTATGTACGATGAACTCGATCGTATGATTGCACTAGGTGTAATTGAGGAGTCGGACAGTGCGTGGTCCTCTCCGGTTGTCCTTGTGCGCAAGCCAGGCAAAGTAAGGCTCTGCCTTGACAGTCGGAAAGTTAATGAAAAGACGCGTAAAGACGCTTACCCTTTGCCCATAATTGATGGAATAATCAGCCGTCTTCCGAAGGCGGAATTCATCACAAGCTTGGACTTGAAGGATGCCTACTGGCAGATACCTCTAGATCCAAGCTCTCGTGATAAAACTGCATTCTCGGTTCCTGGTAGAGCTCTCTATCAGTTCACGGTTATGCCTTTTGGCCTTACCAATGCTCCGTCTACAATGTCCAAGTTAATGGATAAAATAATTCCCGTTTCGTTGAAAAACGAAGTTTTCATTTATTTGGATGACCTTTTAATCGTTTCCGACACATTTGAAAGGCATATGTGTGTACTTAAAGAGATAGCTTCGTGTTTATCAAAGGCAGGATTGACCCTTAATATAAAAAAAAGCAAGTTTTGCGTCAAAGAGTTGCAATATTTAGGTCATGTTGTCGGCCATGGAACAATATCTATGGATCCTGACAAAATTACTGCAATAAACAACTATCCAGCTCCCCGTTCAGTAAAGCAGCTTCGCCGTTTTCTTGGTATGACTGGATGGTACCAGAAGTTTATTAAAAATTTTGCCTCCATTGCTTCCCCTCTTACCGATGCCCTCAAGCACAAGCGTCGTTTTGAGTGGTCAGAAGAAGCTGAAAATGCTTTTCAGGCTTTGAAACTGGAAATGTGCAAGGCTCCTGTATTGCACACGCCGGATTATGAAGCACCTTTTTATATCCACTGTGATGCGAGTCACACAGGTGTGGGAGGTGTTCTCATGCAAATAAATGATCAGGGTGATGAAGTTCCCATATCGTATATGTCGCGAAAGCTCAATCAATGCCAAAGAAACTACTCTGTTACGGAGAAAGAGTGCTTAGCTGCGATATTGAGCATTAAGAAATTTCGTGCGTATGTTGAAGGACTTCCTTTTACAGTCATTACAGACCACGCGTCTTTAAAATGGTTGATGGCACAAACTGACCTTAGCAGCAGATTGGCGCGTTGGGCATTAAAACTGCAGGTTTATAGCTTTACGATTCAACATCGAAAAGGTAGCAAAAATATTGTACCCGATGCCTTATCAAGAATTTACACTGAAGACTTGTCTGTAATCGATGTAAATAACTTTATTGATTTGCAATCGCCTCACTTTAAATCAAGTTGCTATCAAGATCTGCTAACTAAAATCGAACAGAACCAAAATCAGTTACCTGATGTCAAAGTGATAGATGGATATATCTATCGAAGGACTGAACACCCAATTGGGGACAAAATCGCCGATGATCTGGTTTGGAAATTGTGGCTCCCATTAGAGCTAGTTCCAATGGCGTTGCAAATAGCCCATAACGACCCTCTTTCCGCTCATGGAGGAATAAACAAAACTCTAGAGCGGGTGCGACGTTATTTTTATTGGCCAAATTTGGTCAATGATGTGAAAGATTTCGTCAACCAATGCGAGATTTGTAAGAGCACCAAAAGTCCAAACAAAGTGCTAAGACCTCCGCTGGCTAAGAGTGGTGAAAGTCATCGTTTCTTTCAGAAACTTTACGTTGACTATCTAGGCCCATATCCAAGATCCAAGTCTGGTCATGTAGGAATATTCATTGTGCTCGACCACTTCACAAAATTTCCTTTTTTAAAAGCTGTAAAAAAGTTTACTGCGGATGCCATATTGCAATTCTTAGAAGAGGATCTTTTCCACTGCTTTGGTGTTCCAGAAACTGTAGTCTCTGATAATGGGGTGCAGTTTAAATCGCATGTTTTTAACAATTTACTGCTCAAATACGGAATTAACCATGCGTATACAGCGGTCTATTCTCCGCAGGCCAACGCCTCCGAGCGCGTGAATAGATCGGTAATTGCTGCAATCAAAGCCTATATACATCCCGATCAAGCCAACTGGGATGAGAATCTAAGCAAAATTTGCAGTTCATTACGTTCAAGCTTACACACCGCAGTAAATAATACTCCGTATAGACTTGTCTTTGGCCAACACATGGTAACTCACGCTTCTACTTACCGACTTTTACGTGATCTGAACATTCTCGAAGATCGTGCAGTTTGCTTTAACCTAGACGACTCGTTTGACATCATGAGGAATAGCGCGGCTAATGTAATGCGAAAGCAGCATATACGCAACGAAAAATCTTACAATTTGAGAAGTCGCGATGTCTCCTTTGTGGTCGGACAAGAAGTATTTCGCCGGAATTTTCAGCAAAGCAACTTTGCTAAGGGATTCAACGCGAAATTTGCCCCAACATTTGTGAAGGCCAGGATTCGCCGTAAGCTAGGGAATAGCTATTATGAACTCGAGGATATGCAAGGTAATCTGATTGGTAAATACCATGCCAAGGACATTAAACAATAGTCCTAAAGACTTTTAGTCCTTGCTACAAGCGTGCATCACCCTTGAGCCAACTCCAAGTGTGATTTTAGTCGGGGGGACTTGAAGTGGCGCTTGTACAAGGCCAGATATAAATTTTGATTACGCCTACAAGTATGCAATACAATTTGCTTCACACTAGTTAACCAATAGAAGTAGGATTTTCATATTTAGTAGTAGATTCTCATAGTCTTAGTAGTATTTACTTTGTATATGTGCAAAAATATGGAAGATAAAGGTCAAAATTTCTGTAAAGAAATGAAGTAATTTTAAGACTTTTTATATTCTTTTATTGGTTATCGCCAATCATCTAATCCGATGCTGAATGATCGAATGACTCGATATGTATCGTCAAATACACCCGTGGGTATTCGATGTACGGAAAAATGCAATCCTACTTGCATTTCCGCCCACTGGTTAGCTTCCCTTTCCGCTGGCCAGCCACTTTCTTTCTTCTTCTGATCGTT
Source organism: Lordiphosa clarofinis (assembly GCA_018904275.1). NCBI lineage: Eukaryota > Metazoa > Arthropoda > Insecta > Diptera > Drosophilidae > Lordiphosa > Lordiphosa clarofinis. The sequence goes on from JAEIGQ010000467.1 coordinate 19,458, forward strand.
GCCCAGTGTGGTTGTGCCTAGCCCAGCTTATAAAGTTTATACACATACAAACATAAAGTGTAAAAGTGTGCTTAACCCAACCTAAGATTTTGTGGGACAATTAGTCGGAAATAAGGCGAGCCAAAACGTTTTGGTTGAAGTCTGTGTAAGTTTTACAAAGACTAATCGCAAAGCTCATCTATTAATTTGACTGTTCCACATCAGTTCAATTCTGATCCCAGCCATAAGCACATTGACACCACTATTGGGGTGCTCCACTGGCTGGAAACCACGAAGAGTTTTCGTACAGACAACAAGATTCAATCCATTTTGGGTGCCAGTCCATTGAGGGTAACTATTTTCTTATTTCTCTCCTAGTGTCCAAATGGTAATTTCTTTTCCAAACCTAGATTTGGCACCAAGTTTGGGATTCTAAGCTGCCCTTCTAACTCCAGAGCTTTCGCTCTCATCCACAAAGCTCCCTGCAGACGCAAGACGCCCATATGTGCAAAATCAATCCAACAGTGTACTTGTGATCTTTAAACCAAGCAGATCGACCCGCGGTAGAGTGTTGGTGGTAGTGAAAATGTGTTAGAGAAGCCTTCGGAAATGGAAAATCTTGGGCCAGAAAGTCTCAATCTTATGGCCCCTGCATCCGCATAAAATTAGTACCGGTCGAAGTCAGAAAATTGGCATACTAAAAGTGCCATATGAGCAGCCAGAAGCTGTAGCTTAAATTTTTCATTGTATTTTTTTTTTTTTTTTTCTGTTAAATATTCTCAATTTGGTTTTGGATAAAGTAGAGTAAATTGTCTTGTGCCTGGAACGCGAAAAGTCGGTGAAGTGAAAAATAATGTGTGTGCCAATCGACCAAAGCAAAGTACAGTGAATCTGATGCTAAAGTAAATTAGAAAAGCATATTTTGGCATTCCAAATGAAAAGAATTAAGACTCTAAATTGAATCCAATACCCCAACATAAAACAACAAAAACCAAACACTCTCCCAATTCGTTTAAAACCAAAGCAATCAAAATTAAAACTATTAAAACAACCCCCTGATATACTTGGACCGCCGAAAGATCTTTCGCCGCTGGACCGGAAAAGCTGTAAGTTTGAAAAGAAAAGTTAAAAATCATATAGTGTTACATTTTTGTCGAATTGGTGATTAATGTTTTTGTGAACAAACATAATTTGCTCTCAGTCGCTGCCTGCCATGGAGCTTACCAACAAACATTTTTAATTGTTGTTGTTATTGCTGTTATGCTGTGTGCAAATCAAAGATGAGAATAACGGCAAAGTGCATATGAAAGCTGAGAGAGTTTTGCTGTAAATTATTTTTGTTTATTAACCTTGAAATTTGGAGTCTTTTTATGTTGTTGTTTTAAACCAATTGCACTCAGCTGCTTGATCTACAGTCGTGGCCCAAACTAATGTGCCTACCTCAAGCAAACCGTGAATACTGACAGACCAGTGCGACCTTAACATTTCTTAAATTCAATTAAATTACAATAATCATTATCCTAATATTTTGCATTATTAATTTCATATTTTAATTAACTTTAATCTACCTTATTCCTATGCTTACATACCTATATATATAATTAACCTTATTTTTCAGCGACTTTTCACTTGCCTGCGCACTAAATTGAATATGAATCTTTTTGTTGAATGAAAACCAAACCAAAGTAAGAAAATGAAAAGTCAAAATCTATATTAAAGTAAATCCTAGTTAATAATTGTTTTCCTTCTACCAAATTATATTTTATTAGCCATTCTTAATTTTAAAGATTATGCTTAGTTCCTCCATTCATGAAGTCATATATTTCTAATAAATCCATTATAATGAATTCTACCTAAAGCGTTTACCCTTCCGGGAGTTATGAGAAGCGAACCTGAACAACCATGAATCCTAATTAGTGTGCTTATGGGATCGTCCCCAAAAATGGACTTGCTGCTGGACGATCATGGTAGGGTGGGGATATACGGCTCCCAAATGTCACCTATGGGTAGCCAACAGCCACTGATAGTGTTTATGTAGATGCAGCTTTCTTTCATTCTGTTCTTTCTACTCTTTTCCTTTGTATCTCGCCCCTGTTTTTATGGTTCTAGCAGATTGATAGGCGATTTGCCCAAAACAGCACGCGAATTTTAATAATTAATATATAAATTGCAATCGAGCATGTAGCATCGCGGTATCCTTTTATACCCCCCCCCCCCATCGCCGACGAGACAGAGCCGGAAAACCAGCGCGTGCTCCGCATAGAATGACTACACCATCATCAGCTCGGGTTAGCATCAACTATACGTTGTATGTTACACTCAACTTACGTTGCTAAAACATTCCATATTTTCTTTCCTATTTCTATTTTCAGTTTCGTTCTCTCTTTTTAGTTATTAGCTGCGTGATCTTACATTTTATAATATTCTCTTATTCCCAGATATAAGCCAAATTTACCTATATTGTCTTCGTCTATATAAAGCACTCTGTGCCCTGAACAATATTCATTTTCAGTATTCTAGTTAGTCTTGGATTTGTCAGCCAAGGCTAAACCATAATGTAGATAAAGTAAGCATGTGTTATCTATAAGTTTTCTTTTGACAAATAAAATGTCAATAAAAATGATAGTTAGATTTGTTGTCCGGCTCGAAGGACCGCATAAAAGAAACCGTTGCTGATTTATTATTGTTTTCAGTTACAGAAATCATTTAATCCTTGGTTAATGTTAGTAAAATTGAGGTTAAAAAAATCTTAGAATTCTTCAAAATGTTCTTGATCCCCAAACGGTCTATGATCTAGAAATTACAATAAAATTCCACTCGCTTAATATTTCACCTCTGACACCGTTCTTTGTTTGGCCAAAAGACCAAACAATTCTTCCCTGAAACTTGACTCACCTTCTAGGGCATCAGTAATCAGCGATGTCTCCACAGGCGGCAGTAATTCTATTCTCTCGCAGCATCGCCGAAACTCTGCCAAACTCATTCGCAAATATCTGGGCGTTAGGCACAATGGTCCCAAAACTTTGCGTCGGTTCTCCGCCGTGGCGTCTAGATTTTTGCGTTTACATTCCGCCAGACTCCAGGTGGAAAGACACTCGAAGAGTGTCAACTCGGAGCGCAGTTGTAGTGTATCGCGTTTGACCAATGTCTCCAGCTCTTCGAATCTTAGATCGGATATCTCCGGCATTGAAAGTAAGAGTTCAGCATGCATGTCGATTAATTGAAGGGTATTGTGAAGCAAGGCCACACCATAGTCCTCGGTGGTAAAGGGATTCGGATTCGGTATGAGTTTATCACCATCGGCTCCGCCATTCTCAACAGCAGCCTGGGCAGATTTAGCCTTGGCCTGTTTGGCGGCTGCCTTGGCCTTGGAGGCTTGACGGCGGGCCAACTGTTGGGCAGATTCCTGTGTGGTAATTACGGTTTGATGTTGGTTTGTGAGAGCAATGCCCTGATAGAACCACAAAGCCTTAAATATGTCCAAGGCGGTGGCACTGGAAATGCTGAGATCAAGTTGACGGATGCAGTAGATGATCTGGAGAGAGAGGGAGAGATATAAGAGCTGGTATTATATGTGTATATATATTAGGGCGGGTCAATTTTGTATGGAGCTAAAAAAACTTGGTAAGCGTATAGCGGATTTGGAATCTGCGATGAATTCTAAGAAAATTTCACGAAGAAACCTCATGTCTAAAATGAATTCCTAGCCCCCGCTGCGAAGCATGAAAATATCAATGTACCAAAATATTCCGAACCCTAAATTTTCATGCTTCGCAGCGGGGGAATTCAGGAATTCAGTTAAGGCATGAGGTTTCTTCGTGAAATTTTCTTAGAATTCATCGCAGATTCCCAATCTGCTATACGCTTATCGCATCAAAAAATTGACCCGCCCTAATATATATATAAACTCACCAAATCGGGCACATTAAATAGATCGGCCAGCTCCAATATCTTTAGCAGATGCTTATGATCACGATAGGGTATAAAATGTTTCTCCATATAACGCACAATCAGCTCAAAATCATTCTTATCCACATTGAGTACCTGGAAATGATTATCGCTCTTCCTGCCACTGTTTGGACCCGCGTGTATCAGCTTGGCCACCTCCACACTGCGCTCCAAAACCGATTTCCTTTCACAACGGATCATATAGCGATCATCACCATTAACAACAATAAAATCGATATAGGGATTAACAATAATGGGGACTCCGGTATAAATATTCGTCTGTCCACGGGCATAGAGCGGTGGCATAACCATATGTGCGGGTGGGGCACTGGGAGTGGGAGCACTCTGTATGGCATCAACATGATGGCCATCGGGGCCTAGGCCAAATGGTAGAACCATATTATATTTGGCCTCTGCGTTCTCCGCCTCGTTGTCGTTGTTGTTGTTGTGGATGTTCTGTTGTTCCTTCTCCCGCCGCCTAAGAGCCTTGTGCACCAAAGCGCCCACTAAAGGAAATTTATTGGGTCGCTGCCGCTTGGTCAGCTGCTGCTCCAGGCGACTATTGACCACTCGCTGACAATATTTGTTGCCACGTCGCGGCTCTACTGTGTTGGAGTCATTAAAGGCAGTGAGTTTGTTTTGGAACTGCAAAATGTAGAAATTTATAAGAATTATTAGGAAATTTGAAATTTAGGTAAATATACGGAGATTGAATAAAGTTTCAAAGATTTTTTATGAGTTTTTTGTGGAACTATTTGAACATGAAAGCCATGACAGACAGAAAAAAAAAACCAGACCGGGAAGAGACAACCCGTATATAAAACGAGAGCGTAAGTTAAAGTCGGCTCAAACCGACCCGTCTGTCCGTCCGTATGAACAAACAGATCTCAGAGATGGTAAGAGATAGAGGTTTGACATGTATGGGACAAATGCTTCTTATACTTGCTGGCAGATCAAGTTTATTTTTAATTTTTGCCACGCCCCCTCCCGCCCCCGCAATTTGGAAAAAACATTATATTTCCTACAGTTTTGAAGATAGACGATTCGCTCCTTCTGAAGATAGTTAGTAATTAGCAAAATGTATCGATTTGCCGAAGAAATTATAAAGAACACCACACAATCTAAGAATGAAAGAGAGAGAGTGAGAGAGAGAGAAAGAGAGAGACATAGAGATGAGCGCAGCACCAGCATTGCAATCAGCTTCCACTCCAGGTAGAGAGTATGTTATAGTCGGGCTTGACCGACTTTCTCACTTGTTACTCTACGAGTAACGGGTATAAACATTGTAAATAGTAAACCGTGTAAAAAGTGTGTAAACAAAAACGGGAATCCCGAAAAAACCCTGGTTTTCATATCAGTTGTGGGATCGAGAGACCAAAAGAACGTAGAATACAAATACAAATTCACAAATAAGGATTGGAGAGGTGCTTCCAAGGCAAGCCACTGAAGCCTTCATTTTTCTAGCAAGTTTAGACTCGTTGGATCCGCTAAGCCCGTATAGAACCGTAGAGCTATTAAGCCCGTACTGAATTCTGTTGAGATCGAGGTCGATCTTATTGTCTGATCGGCCGAAAAAATTTTTGCAATTATTTCAAAATTACCGCCGTGATGTGAATAAATTTTTAAGAGAAGGCAGACAGACAAATAGAAAAAAAAAAACAACTCTCAGAACAAAAACTAAGAACTTTGTACTTGAATAAAGTACGAACGGTGTTAATAGTAAGGTTAGTACGAAAATACTTGATTCAAGTATAAAATCCTTATTTCAAGTACGGTTTTTTCAATCCCGAAATACTTGTTTGAAGACTGTCTAAGCATATGTTAAGTACATTTCTAACTACTATAATATCTTTTTGGTCACACTATTAATTTTTTTTTATGGTCTTAGGTACCCCGACTTACCCGACTTACTTTCAAAATAATTGCAAAATTTTCTTGTTCTAAGCCTGTAAGGGTCGCTGTATAATATCATAATCCAAAGGATATGAATTAATCAATGACCAAGTTGTGTATACTGTAGGTCTTAAATCTACCCTCACTCCATAGCCAAAGTGTTAGAACCAGGAAGAAATTTCAAGAACAGATTCAAAATAAAATAATTGGCATTTTCCGTTGCACACTTTTAGGAGTCTAAGAAATTTTCTACTTGAACTAAGTGCGTTTTTTTCTTAAATTAATTTGAACTTGATTCAAGAACGTTTTTTCTCATTTGAATAATTATAATTCTAGAATGTTTCGTACTTAATTTAAGCAAATTCAAAACGGTATTTTTGCATTGACGATGATTTTCAAACAATTCCTGGGCGAAAAGAGGAAAATGTTTACTTTTTTTGTAAACTGCTGAAGTGTCGAATAATCTTATTGTTACAATAAAATGCCTTTGTAGCCTAAATAAAACCACTGTGCAAAAGGTTCGAAACGAACTTAGGCTTTTGATATTGTTGCGAGTCTTTCCGAATGAGTAGAGTTTGGATCTCAATGCATCAACCCTAAAAGAAAGTTTTAACAAATAATTTAAGGACAAATGTATTTGTTCTTAAATTTTTAAAAATTTTTCTCTTGGAGTCGAGCCATATTCGTTCTGATATTCGTTCAATTCTTATGGCTAGGGGGGTAATTTTAAGAAAATATAGTTGGACACGCTCTCACAGAGAGAGAGAAAGCCATGCGCAGTCAACTTTCAGTCTTAAGAATGGTTTCGACGCGACGTGCAGCTTTTGGATACTAGTCGAGTGAACTAAGTTGCCTGTTCACTCTATGTGTTTTAGTCTTTAAGGTACAATCACAGCTTAGAAGAAAGTGGGTGGGGTGGGTGGTTAATGTCGCACAATAATCATCACCGAGACTGAATCTGCAGCAATACGCAGCTAATTTTTGGCTATGTTCTGAAGAATTGTCTAATCAACAATTTTCAGTTTGTTTAAGAGTAGGATCTCATGGGAGTTTTGACTTATTGCTTTTTCTAACACGACTTTTCAGAATGTGCCCAAGAAAAAACCTCTACTATAGTTAACGATTCACTATTTCAATAATAATAATAATTTTGATCAATACGTTCAAATTTTACTTCTTTTCAAGAGTAGAATCCAAATCGGTTGATTTTTAGCAAGTCCATACGTTTCTGATTGTTGTGTTATTATCGACGCATGATGAGTAAACTATGAGGTACGCTCGACGCTCACGAACGGAATTCATACCTGAGCTAGGTGGGGACACTTCCTCCTTATTAACGGCGAGAAAACAAACTACTAGTCCAATCATTAAAAGTCCATACAAAAAATATTTTGTTTTTTGCTTTGGGACACCTAACAACTCTCCACCAACTTTAATTATTTTGTTAAATCCATTATTTTGAGAATTATTTCTACTTGGATCAAGTACTGAAACTATGGAATCCAGAATTTCGGGATTAAAAATTGACTCTTGGATCAAGAATTTCGCTCTTGGATCAAGAATTTTCACTATTAACCATCATATTAGGAACGATTATTTTTTCTCTATGTGAAGGTTCTTATGTATGCCGACGACTCGAGAAATAGAAAATAATGATAGTAAAGGAAGAAAAGGGACGAAGAGCCAGAGCTGATGAATAGACACTGCACATGGTATTGCTTGAAACAATAAATGAGTACAAAGACCTAAGCGTGCAACTGGCATCCAATATTTTATTTAAGAAACATTTGGCCCAGAAATTGACAGACACCAAAATCGCCATGAATAGCACCTGAAAACATTTGCTATAGAAGAAGAAAGGCAAAAACAGCACCAAATATAAACTATTTCTAGCCACATTCAGTGCAATTTTGTGTTATTCCGCCCCAGTCTGGAGATTTAGCCGATTCGAGCTCTTCGAGATCTTTTATCTGCCTCTAAACACTGTACCAATACACCCTTCAGCTGCACTTTAAGTATTTAAGCAAAGAGTAAAAGAACATTAAAAGATCTGGCATCTCCCAACATAAGAAGTTTTCGATGCAAATCTTTTTTTAACCTAATATTCTTCTTTATTATTTGTTTACCTACCTATTTTACCTTTTATTTGTGTTCTTTTGTCAAAGATAAAAACCCAAACATGCTTAACTGTGAGTCGTGTAGTATATGACCGGGCCCACCGCAATGACCATCGATATTGTCCATGGGAGCTTAACCATTGACAGAACTTGACATTCAATTTGAGCTTCCCTCTACTATCTTTTGGTTATTTTTGGCCTTATTCAATTTATGGTCACATATCACGCACTTTTTAGTAGGTATCAGACTTCGATATGTTTGCCATGATTTATGACCTGGCATTGATGAATTGCAACCGAATTGGCCAAAGCCATTAATCGATTGATCCCTTAACTAAAATTAGTAGTTCCCACTTGTCTACACAAATTATGACTTAATTTATTATGTTTAGCATGAGGTTTCTTCGTGAAATTTTCTTAGAATTCATCGCAGATTCCCAATCTGCTATACGCTTATCGCATCAAAAAATTGACCCGCCCTAATATATATATATAAACTCACCAAATCGGGCACATTAAATCGATCGGCCAGCTCCAATATCTTTAGCAGATGCTTATGATCACGATAGGGTATAAAATGTTTCTCCATATAACGCACAATCAGCTCAAAATCATTCTTATCCACATTGAGTACCTGGAAATGATTATCGCTCTTCCTGCCACTGTTTGGACCCGCGTGTATCAGCTTGGCCACCTCCACACTGCGCTCCAAAACCGATTTCCTTTCACAACGGATCATATAGCGATCATCACCATTAACAACAATAAAATCGATATAGGGATTAACAATAATGGGGACTCCGGTATAAATATTCGTCTGTCCACGGGCATAGAGGCCAAATGGTAGAACCATATTATATTTGGCCTCTGCGTTCTCCGCCTCGTTGTCGTTGTTGTTGTTGTGGATGTTCTGTTGTTCCTTCTCCCGCCGCCTAAGAGCCTTGTGCACCAAAGCGCCCACTAAAGGAAATTTGGTGGGTCGCTGCCGCTTGGTCAGCTGCTGCTCCAGGCGACTATTGACCACTCGCTGACAATATTTGTTGCCACGTCGCGGCTCTACTGTGTTGGAGTCATTAAAGGCAGTGAGTTTGTTTTGGAACTGCAAAATGTAGAAATTTATAAGAACTATTAGGAAATTTGAAAAAATGTTGAAATATTATTTAGGTAAATATACGGAGATTGAATAAAGTTTCAAAGATTTTTTATGAGTTATTTGTGGAACTATTTGAACATGAAAGCCATGACAGACAGAAAAAAAAAACCAGACCGGGAAGAGACAACCCGTATATAAAACGAGAGCGTAAGTTAAAGTCGGCTCAAACCGACCCGTCTGTCCGTCCGTATGAACAAACAGATCTCAGAGATGGTAAGAGATAGAGGTTTGACATGTATGGGACAAATGCTTCTTATACTTGCAGGCAGATCAAGTCTATTTTCAATTTTTGCCACGCCCCCTCCCTCCCACGCAATTTGGAAAAAACATTATATTTCCTACAGTTTTGAAGATAGACTATTCGCACCTTTAAGAATAAGTTAGTAATTAGCAAAATGTATCGATTTGCCGAAGAAATTATAAAGATCGGATGAGTGGTTCTCAAGTTATGAGTAAAAATGTATATCACCCTTCCCCCACCCTCTCCCACCCTCTTACAACTAACACCACACAATCTAAGAATGAAAGAGAGAGAGTGAGAGAGAGAGAAAGAGAGAGACATAGAGATGAGCGCAGCACCAGCATTGCAATCAGCTTCCACTCCAGCTAGAGAGTATGTTATAGTCGGGCTTGACCGACTTTCTCACTGTTACTCTACGAGTAACGGGGTATAAACATTGTAAATAGTAAACCGTGTAAAAGTGTGTAAACAAAAACGGGAATCCCGAAAAAACCCTGGTTTTCATATCAGTTGTGGGATCGAGAGACCAAAAGAACGTAGAATACAAATACAAATTCACAAATAAGGATTGGAGAGGTGCTTCCAAGGCAAGCCACTGAAGCCTTCATTTTTCTAGCAAGTTTAGACTCGTTGGATCCGCTAAGCCCGTATAGAACCGTAGAGCTATTAAGCCCGTACTGAATTCTGTTGAGATCGAGGTCGATCTTATTGTCTGATCGGCCGAAAAAAATTTTTGCAATTATTTCAAAATTACCGCCGTGATGTGAATAAATTTTTAAGAGAAGGCAGACAGACAAATAGAAAAAAAAAACCAACTCTCAGAACAAAAACTAAGAACTTTGTACTTGAATAAAGTACGAACGGTGTTAATAGTAAGGTTAGTACGAAAATAATTTAAGTACATATGTATTTGTTCTTAAATTTAAAAAATTTTTTTTTGAAGTCGAGCCATATTCGTTCTGATATTCGTTCAATTCTTATGGCTAGGGGGGTAATTTTAAGAAAATATAGTTGGACACGCTCTCACAGAGAGAGAGAGAAAGACATGCGCTGTCAACTTTCAGTCTTAAGAATGGTTTCGACGCGACGTGCAGCTTTTGGATACAAGTCGAGTGAACTAAGTTGCCTGTTCACCCTATGTGTTTTAGTCTTTAAGGTACAATCACAGCTTAGAAGAAAGTGGGTGGGGTGGGTGGTTAATGTCGCACAATAATCATCACCGAGACTGAATCTGCAGCACTACGCAGCTAATTTTTGGCTATGTTCTGAAGAATTTGTCTAATCAACATTTTTTTTTAGTAGTAGTAGTAGTAATTTATTTTCTTTTCCTCGAGTTGTGCAATTTACAATTAGCTTAAAGTGAACAAAAAAAAAAAAAAAAATAAATTAATCTAGGCATGGCTTTTAGCCGTCAGCCTTTTAATTTAACAAATAAAGTACTAAGACAATTAAGAACATGTTATAAATTTTAAACTTTGAATTTGCTTGTTGAACATAATTACATTAATACAGACAAAATTTCTTTCCTATACTCCAATGTTGATTTTAGGAACCTGACCAAATTCGTCCAATCGTTTGCGCTCGAACAGTTAAGCACATCAATTAAGGAGCTTTTATTTAAGATGGCTTGACCAAAGTGCAGAACTCGGAACTCCCTTAGTACAGGACATCTCCCCAGAAAATGCTGAATATCTTCAGGTTCTCCTGTATTGCATAGGGGGCAGATAGGGCTTTCCACTTGCTGGTAAATGTTTCCCTGGAGCAAAATCATGTCACATCTGGCTTTCATCACCCACGAAATGTCTTTCGGCGGTATATTTAGATACCTTTCTCCTATATCACTGTTTAGATACTTATAGAATCTAGTGATACTACAGTTTTTCCGTTGCAAATATACATCCTTTTGAGTGCTTTTTAGCGTAGCCATCATATGTGCGCATAATCCGTTCCATTGGGACCTGGAGATTTCCAAGTCGTGCCATTCTAGGCGATTTGAGACACATAGTGCTTTTAATTCCTTGGCCCAAAATATATTCTTTTGAAGGATTTTGTGAGCTAGTAGGTTTGGAAGCCGTTCTGATTTGTATTCAAAAAGAACCTTAGCAATATAATTGACATGTTGTCCAAAAGAGAAAAGGTGGGCATACTCCACATTGCTTTCCAAAGCCAGTGCATAGTCCGGTGTTGTAGGTGGCAGGTTTAACATCTTTTTCAAAAAGAAAAGCTGGAAATTATCGACCTCTTTAAAGCAGCTATAACCCCAAATCTGCGCAGCATAAGTTTGTATAGACCTACACACGGCATTGTAGACTTTCCATTTGGAATTTACTGCTAAGTTTCTATTATGAACATATTTACTCCAGGACACATTTATGCTTGTTTTGGCTAGCTCTGTACGCTTCTGGACGTGTTTCTGAAATGATAACTTTGGCGTGAGTATCATTCCCAGATAGCAGTATTCTGAGACAATCTTTACAGGCAAGTCTTTAAACCTCCATTTTTCAGCTGCCGCTAGACGACCGCCTCGCCTGAATATCATTATTTCAGACTTCGTCATATTAACCTCCATATTCCAGCGGTCGCAATATTCTTCCAAGCGATAAATCATGCGTTGCAATACTCCTGGATCGTCGGCTAAGATGACAATATCATCTGCATATAACAGCACACGAATATTTACATCTGCTATGTGCAGGCCTCCACCTAGGCATTCGTGGATATCATTCAAAAATAGTGTAAAGAGGAGTGGTGACATAAGACACCCTTGCCTAACGCCCGATTTTACCTCAAATGTCTCTGACAATTCTTCTCCAGTCCAGACCGCCGCTCGTGTATCGCTGTAGATGCGCTCAATAAAGTTGAGAATTTTGTTCGAGACTCCGAGCATATGAAGCTTGTACCACAAAATTTTCCTGGGAATTTTATCAAAAGCTGCCTTGAAGTCGACAAAGAACGCATAAACTTTTTTTCCTTGATTCCATTTCAGATGTACTATGGATGTAAGGTTGAAAATGTTATCCATGGTAGAATATTTTCGTCTAAAACCTGCCTGAAACTCATTTAATACGTTGTATTCGTCAGCCCATCTCGTCAGTCTATCGTTGAGAACACCCATCAGTATCTTCGCCGCACAATTAATGAAGGATATTCCTCTGTAGTTTGCTGCCGAGTTTATATCGCCTTTTTTGTAGATGGGAAATATGATGCTTTTGGAGCAAGCGGAGTCTATGCTTTCCCCTTCATACATCCTATTAAAGGTGTGAGCCAGCTCTTCTAGGAGTTCAATTGGTGCATTTATATAGCACTCGTAGCTAAGTCTGTCTTCGCCTGCTGCTTTATTTAATTTCACCTTCTGAAGCATTTTCTGGATCTCCTCAACAGTTACGCAATTATCCAGCAGTGGTGTTTCGGACCAGTTTCTCGCGTACTCAATATCCGGAGCTATTTGCTGCTGATTTAAAAGTTCCTGAAAGTAGCTTTGGAAATCCTCAGCTGCCACATTTGTTCCAACTCGAAAGCACGTTCCTTTGAGCTCACGTGATAATTGCCACCATTCCTTGCTATCTTGGATTTGATCCAGCTTAATTTCGATGTCTTCTTGATATCGTGATTTTTTTAGGCTACACAAGTGCTTATACAGCTGGTTTTCCTTCAGGTATATTATGCGAAGTGACTCGTCCGCCGATTTCCGACATCTGTTAAGTGCTTCGAACACCACTTTTCTTGCCTTAAAGCACTCATTTTCGAACCATTTCTCTCTGCTTTCAAATGACACTACACGGGGGCTTTTACGGGGCAGGGCTTCCTCGATTACATTTCGCAGATCATGTAGCTGAAGTTCCGTCTTTTCCTGTCGCATCTTACGTAAATTTAACATCACTCTGTCTTTATACTGCGAGATGTTTTGCGGGTTCGGCTGAAGTTTTGGTAAGAGTTTCAGGCTCTTTCCTATGGTTGCATTTTCTACCCCCAGAAATAGACGAATTGGTAAGTGGTCTGACCATGATTTGTTGTCCACTTCGAAATCCTCAACTCGCTCCAACAGACTACAGGCTATTGCCGCTATATCGTTTGTGGAGCTACCCACAGTACTTATGAAGGTGTAACTGCCATCTTTGTCTCCCTTTGTGATCCCATTTAGCACAACAAGTCCGTTGTCTGAACAGAATTCCATAAATTTTCTTCCTTTGCCGTTCTCCACCTTGTCCAATGCTTTTCTTGACTCTAGATTTTGAATACACGCTGGAGTTTCTAAATTACTTAGGTTCTGTGATAAGCTTCCAATTCGCACGTTTGTGTCGCCAATAATCAGCGGATTTGTTAGATTATTTTCTGCCAGATAATCTTCTACCACCTGGAATTCCTGTGACCAATTGCAGCCTCTTATGTATAATGGTACCAAGGAAAAAGTCAAATTAGCTGAATTTATTTCCATTACTTGCACCTCGTCTGTAGTTTTCACTTTGTGACTGATTCCTTGTTCTCGCAGCTCATTTTTAACTCCCACTAGTGTGCCTCCGCTTGCTCTGCCGAATGCGGCGTTTCGGGTAGCTGGTTCCAAGTATGTTTTAAAACCACAAAAGTATTTTTTAAAATGTTCAACTCTAGCCTGCATAACGTGAGTTTCAATAACAACAATGATATCATGGGACTTAACATATTCTAGGAAAGATAAATTGTTACACTTATTTTCTAAACCATTTATATTATATGCTAGAATTCTAAGCGTCTTTGACGTGTTCTGGTGGACTCTTATTTTTGTTGCTGATTTTAGTTGTTGTTGCCTACTTAGGTCTGATGGCGGTGCTCTTCGTTTTTTTGGGGCTAGTCTGGTGTTTAGCTTCTCGTAATCCAAGTCAATATTAAAGGAACTGCCATAAATTTTCTTCATCTCTATTAGTCCGTTTTCCTGTCCGCACATGAGCTTTAGGTCTTTGCTCCAGTAGAACCATTGATTTTCTACCCTAAGCCTATCGTTTCTGACGTTTACTATTTTGTTTTGGTTAAATAATTTAAGATCCTTTCTTAGGATCAGCATAATCCTCTTATTTTTGAGTCGGTCTTCGTTTATGTCCTGATCTATCGATATCCTCGATCCTGCCAGCTTCTTTTGTACTTTTCAGCACTGCCTGCGCCATATTATTGGTAGCAAACTGGGCCAATACTGTCATTTTCCCATTCGCATTGTAAAGCTTACGAGCTTGTTCAATTTGCAACTCCTGTTGAATTCCTAGTTTTTCCTGTGCACAGTGACAGAACTGCTCCTTTGACGTGAGTGTTCTCATCCAATCCACGAAAGACTAAGTTTTTGCGCCTTGCTTCATCTTCGAGTCTCAGCAACCGTAAATTCTCGCCCGCTCTTTGCTCTTTCATAGTTTCCAGTTCTAATCGAAGAGCTTGGTTCTCACTTTTGAGATTTCCGACTTCCGAACGGAGTTCCCCGAAGTTATCCTTTAGTTCTTCAAAGTCCTTTTTTGTTGGCAGGCTTTTTAAGCGGTCATCAAGCAGGGTAGCCATAGTATTCTGCATCATGCTCATCAAATCGCCAACGGCAATATTCCCAACTGTCGCTACAGTAGGAATGGCCTCTCCAATAATTTTTCGTTTTCCTGATTGTGTAAACGTTGTTGATGCTGGCACTTCCTGAGGCGCTCTTGGTGGTGTTCGTTGTAGGCCGGCCATGATTTTGCGTATTATACAATACTAGCAAATAGCCCGCCACGCTTCGCTGCGCCTTCAACAGTATTTAACCAACGCACACCCACTTACCACCCACTTCAGGCCCACATTCCACCCACTTTCCGCCCACTTCGCACACACTTTCCGCCCACTTCCCACCCACATTCCACCCACATCCCATCCACTTCCCATTTCCCATACCACCCACTTCCCACCCACATCCCAACCACTTCCCGCCCACATCCCACCCACTTTCCGCCCACTTCGCACCTACATCCCACCCACTTGCCACCAACATACCGCACACTTCCCGCCCTTTTCCCGCCCAAATCCCGATCACTTACCATTTACATCCCACCCACATCCCTCCCACTTTCCGCCCACATCCCACCCACTTTCCGCCCACTTCCCACCCACATTCCACCCACATTCCATCCACTTCCCATTTCCATCCCACCCACATCCCATCCACTTCCAGCCCACATCCCACCCACTTTCCGCCCACTTCGCACCTACATCCCACCCACTTGCCACCAACATACCGCACACTTCCCGCCCCTTTTCCCGCCCAAATCCCGATCACTTACCATTTACATCCCATCCACATCCCCTCCCACTTACCGCCACATTCCACCCACATCCCATCCACCTCCCATTTCAATCCCACCCACTTCCCACCCACTATCCGCCCACATCCCACCCACATTCCACCCACTTGCCACCCACATTCCTCCCACTTACCGCCACATTCCACCCACCCACTTCCCACCTCCACATCCCACCACTTACCCACATCCCACTTCCCGCCCACTTCCCACCCACATACCACACACCTCCTGCCGTCGTCCCGTCATCTTCCCGTCCGTACTCTGCTAAATTTTGTCCCCCTATAGATAATACTATATCTTCAATGAGGATAAGACTCTTATTGTAAACTTTATCCATAAATGGATCAATATTACCGTCTGTCGACAATTTCATTTCATTTAATATGTCTTCTGAGAGGCTTTCTTTATACTTATTCCAAAGACTTAATGCATCAGATATTTGACAAAATACTAACATTATTGCAAAAAGCTCTCGTAATTTCTTTGGAAATTCGCGTATTACAGCCTCCGCCAAGGTGGAGTCCCAGTGCGTGTCATCCTCAAGTAAGCCTAAGGCTTTGCAAGCTGATCTTCCCGTCCACTTCCCGCCCACTTCCCATTAACATCCCACCTACATCCCTCCCGCATCCCACCCACATCCTTCCACTTCCTGCCACATTTCACCCACTTTACATCCACTTACCACCCACTTCCAAAACAACTTTCCACCCACATCCCACCCACATCCCATTTACTTCACAGTGAGCATCCCGGCGATATTTCCAACATCGGAAAATTAAAAACAAAATAAATTCTCATTTTGACCTAACAATCCGAGTTTCAAGCTAATCGTATGAAAAATAGTTTTTGCATGCAGAATTTTCCGGGCATTTTCCTCTTGGGCGGCTTTATTTTGTCCTTACAAACCGAGTTTCAAGCCAGTCGGATGGAAAATAGTTTTTTATGCAGAATTTTCCGGGAATTTTTCGACCGTCAGGTCAAATTTTCCAACTTCGGAATATAACATTTTAAACTATTTCGTATTCTATACTTACAAACCGAGTTTCAAGCCAATTGTATGATTAAAACTTTTTGGATTTAGAATTTTCCGGCCAATTTCTTGTGCGGATTTTCCAAAATCTCTATTTCGCGTACTATGCTTACAACTTATGTTTTGTTATGTGTAATTTTGAAAATAAGTTTGGCGCCAATCGCTGGCAACTAAAGTTTCGCCCATACAACCTTGACCACCCACTTTCCACCCAGCGGTGTGAATTTTCCGGAAGATTGGTATGCAGTTGTTGTCGAATTTTCATATAGATCTTTGAAATGAGTTTGAACTTGATCGGATGAAAAACAAAAAAGTTTCATGCAACCGTTTTCCGCGAATTTTCCACATTTGCCGACACAGAAT
The DNA here is from genome assembly GCA_018904275.1 of Lordiphosa clarofinis. Lineage (NCBI taxonomy): Eukaryota > Metazoa > Arthropoda > Insecta > Diptera > Drosophilidae > Lordiphosa > Lordiphosa clarofinis. The sequence goes on from JAEIGQ010000467.1 coordinate 36,469, forward strand.
TTTCCAAAATCCGTTCTTAGTACTCACTTTCAGCATAAGATAAAATTACTGTGAAAATCTCATCTTCCTGTCTTTTATGGCTTAGGCTGTACGACGGTCACCAGTCAGTCAGTCAGTCAGTCAGGTTGAACTTTTTTTATATATATAGACTAGCAAATAACCCGTCGCGCTTCGCTGCGTGTCATTAGATCTAGTGTGTAAATAAGGAGATTTTCGCATAACCTTTAACATTGTTTTAAGTGTTTTTTTAATATAAACAAAAAAAACTTAAATGTATTTTCACAAAAACCATTATTTATTTAATGTTTCCTCATTTCCACACCACCGCAGACGTAGAGGATTTGGCGCGTTTTTTTAAAGTGGTAAATCCCCAATAGGCCTAGTCCACTAAATCATGTTAAAATTTGCTTCTTAAGAAATTTTTAACAAACTTTTGCTGTACAATTAAGCAGTTACTTACATTTTTCCCTATTTTCGTTGTAAAACCTCACTGTATACAACATTTTTCGATTTGCCATCGGGTGCAAGAATCATTAAACTGCTAGCGGAGCTAACTCTTGAACAGGCCACATAAAACTGACCATGAGAAAAGCAATCCTCTCTAAGATCTAGTCCAGCTAACTTCAATGTCTGTCCCTGTGACTTATTTATTGTCATAGCAAAGCAGACTTTGATTGGAAATTGCAATCTTTTGAACTGAAATGGAAGGTTTGATGGTATGAGTGGGATTCTTGGTATAAAAACCGTCTCCCCTTTAGCACAACCAGTAAAAACTGTGGCTTCAATAACATAGGTGTGAAGTGCTTTCACTTGTAATCTCGTACCATTACATAATTTTGGTGGATTAAGATTTCGTAACAACATTACGGGTGCACCAACCTTAAGAGTAAGATTATGTAAAGGGAAGACCTGGTGGGTTTTGAGCGTTAAGGAACTCGACTGGATAGTGAACTGCATCCTCCTTCTTCACCATTAAATGACTTTAATAGTAAATCATTTATATTGGTAGCACTTTCATTTTTTGAAGTTAAAATTGCTCGTTCAGATAACCAATCTAAAGACTTTGCATGGATATTGGATATATCTGGAAATATTTTTGAGATGAGCTCTTTCGCATCTGCTACTACAGTACCCAAACATGATGGGATAGTTATTTTGCCGTCAGACATTGGATATACTCCATCTCCAATTTTAAGTAGGGTTTCTGCAAAATTACCAGCAGAAGTATCGCCATTTAGATGCACTCTCATATTTTTTGTTAGTGCAAGTTTTTGAATCTTAGGCCATAAAAATGAGGATTTCAAGCAGGACTTAATTTCATCTGCTCTCGATCCCCTAGGCACTATTGGAAGTGTTTGGCGAAAATCTCCGGCCAAAAGGACTGTAATTCCTCCCATTAGGAGGTCATTATCACGTATGTCCTTTAATGTTCTATCTAAGGCTTCAAATCCGCCCTTGTGGGCCATAGTGCACTCATCCCAAACAATTAATTTGCAATCTTTGAGGACCTTGGCCATATTGCTTGGCCAACGCTTTTTAATATTTTGTCGTATACCTTAGTTTGCTCATCTGTCAGCAAATGTTCGTTATTATTAACAATAGTATCATTGTTTTCATAACTAATTTCTCTGAGGTATTCTTTATTTAGCAGCACATCATCGGTTCTACTTGGATTTGCCAGTCCGTACTCTGCTAAATTTTGTCCCCTATAGATAATACTATATCTTCAATGAGGATAAGACTCTTATTGTAAACTTTATCCATAAATGGATCAATATTACCGTCTGTCGACAATTTCATTTCATTTAATATGTCTTCTGAGAGGCTTTCTTTATACTTATTCCAAAGACTTAATGCATCAGATATTTGACAAAATACTAACATTATTGCAAAAAGCTCTCGTAATTTCTTTGGAAATTCGCGTATTACAGCCTCCGCCAAGGTGGAGTCCCAGTGCGTGTCATCCTCAAGTAAGCCTAAGGCTTTGCAAGCTGATTGAAAAGTGTCATAAGTGACACCATCAACAGTTTTAACATCTCGAAATGAGGTTGGACCACGCACTTCATGGAGCAAAAATCTTAAATAATAACACTCTCTGTTTTTGGGATGTACAGTGTACACTCTACCCAAAGCTGCACTCTTTTTTACTCCAGGAAAATTAACCACATTAGAACCGAGCTTTCTTCGTTGAAACTTCTTATTGTTCCATGTGAAATATGATGGAACTTCAACATAAAGAAGTGTTTTGGCAAAGTTGTCAATTTTGCATAGCTCAAAGAAGGCTAAAAGGGTCGTTGTCGATGGGTTGCTTAGCTTTTTAGCTAACCCATCGGGGTTATTTGGATTGAAATAAATACGTTGACCGTTTTCTAAGTGCACAGCCAAGTGAGTGATAGCAGGAGACCTTTCATGTATGGCATATCCAAAGATTCTCCACACGGCTTCTGAACTGCTTATGTATCTACCATTTTCATAGATTTGAACCTCATTTTTTTGGTTTTCAACCGTAAACGATGCTTGATCGCTGCCCTTGTTAACATATTTGCAAATATATTTAATGGACTTTACAGAGCTGCAGTACTCAATATTTATGTGGGCCTCAAATGTACGTGAGAGTACACAATTGAAGGGTACAACCCAACGGTTATCTATTTCTTTACCATTTATTTCAACAATAAAACCACCATCAGCTGGTGCTCTTCGTCGGTATTGAGGATAGCCATCATTTCCGGTAACAGTTTCTTCTAAAAACTGTCGAGGAAATCTTTTGCTGCACTTTCCCTCTTTCATACAGGGTGACTTACGATTAGATGTTCCACAGGGCCCATGAATCATATTAGCCTTGACAATTTCATATAACAGAGGATCCTTTTTAGGATCAGGTATTTCTGCACAGATAATTGCATCTATTTGATCAGGCTTAATATGATTCTCTAACCAAAGTAGTATGTGGACATGAGGCAAGCCACGCTTTTGCCATTCTACAGAGTACATAAAGCATTGCACTTTTCCAAACAATGCACCTTTGGTTAATAATGACATTAAGGCTTTGACCTTTAGATGAAAAACTCTCGCAATAATGTCATGACGGCCGTGAGCCTTTTGTCCTTTAAATATTGCATTTTGTATATCCTTCCATTGGGGATTACAGGTAAATGTAATAAAAAGATGAGTACGACCGTAAAGTCGAACATACGTCATGGCATCCTGAGTTTTCTCATGCATATATCGCGCCGAGCCAGTAAACGAAGATGGTAGGATTACCATTTGACCGATCTGGGCAGGATCAGTATCTTGCCTACCAATAGCATCTTGAAGATGTATATAACTGTCAGTTCTAAGGCGCGCTTGACTGTTGCGAATAAAATTAAGCCTTTCGGTTTCAATTTTCGCATACATGTCTACCAAAAACTGACTGAAAAGGGCACGACAGTAAAGCAAATGATTTGTTTCAGAATGTCGACACATGATTCTATAACTGTAAAAGTTCATTGCTGACACCATTTTTTTTAGATTTTTTTCTTGAGATTGGGTCACATTGAGGTATATCGACCGAATAGCCATCATCTCCATAAGGAAATAGCATTGGGTACTGCAAAGCGTCGTAAGAACGATGTACTTCACTTATTCGGTGCAATTGATTGTTATGACTCTCAATAACAATATCTCGCTTCTTAAACTGCTGTCCGACTATTAGTAAGGCTACTTCGCTTTCTCGGGGTGCATTAAAACGACCCCTATGAGCCCCAGCTGGTGCTCTATCAGCGTGTATTAACATTTTATAGTCTTTGCAATCTTTTGGCAGTTTGTCAAGAGCAAGTTTAAAATCATTTACGTATGAATTACTCTCACGTAGCATGGATTGCAGTTGCTTAACTATATTGACATTCACATCTGAAATATTTTTACATCTCAGTTGCGCTTCCTTGTCATCCTCACCAACACAATATATTTGAAGAAACTGTTCTTCTTTTTTGAGAGTTTGGCCAAAGACTACCAACTAAGTGATAGACTTGACCCTGCACTTTGAAGGTTGGCATAAATCCATCATTTACAATTCTTTTTGCTACCAAACGACGTCATTTGAAAGCAGCAGTTGTATTTCCTAATACGGTCTATAAAATGGCCATGGCTGGGATGGTCACCTAGTATGAGACTCTTATGGTTCAGGTAAAGCTTTAAAAGGAAGAAGTTGTACTTTTCCATCTTTGCAGCACATACCTTTAGTCTCATCTTTCCATTTAAGAGCATCACAGAATTGACATTTGTGATCCATTAGACCTAGTTGAATAACTTTATCTGTGTTATATGCCGTTTCGGGATCGTACAGAAGGCCAGAGTTTGCTTTAACTTTCCATGGACGCAGACGTGTTTCAGCTCTTACTGTAGGATTTTTTTCCTTAAATCTTGCTTCTGCAGCTCGATGTAATTCAGGATTCTGAGCCTGATATTTCTTAGCTGCAGCTTGATGCACCTCAGGATTCTGAGACTGATATTTATCAGCTGCAGCTTGATGCACCTCAGGATTCTGAGTCTGATATTTCTTAGCTGCAGCTTGATGCACCTCAGGATTCTGAGACTGATATTTATCAGCTGCAGCTTGATGCACCTCAGGATTTTGAGCCTGATATTTCTTAGCTGCATCATTACGCTCATTGCGATGCTTAGACCGATACTTTTCAGATGCAATCTTACGCTGTTTTTTTCTGGTTACATCAGAAAATCTAGCCCTTCTCTTAATAGCTCTTTTCTTTTCGCCTGTTTTAGATTTATTTTGAAGTGAAACATCTTCGTTAGGCAAGCTTTCACAAGGAATGTAAACATCAAAATGCCCATTTGATAAGTCTCCGGTGAACCGCAGTCTTTTGACAGGGTTTTCAGAACTACCGAAGTTTTCTAAAATGTTTCCATTTTGGAACACTTGAATAAAAACTGGATATAGTTCTCCTGCTGCCATTAACTCGCATGTGGTCCCATATGTGTTGGGCCGCATCATTTCGCTTTCATATATTGCCGGTGTACTGTACATATTTCCTTCAGAATTAAAGGTGTACACAGAGAAATGATCCCATCGGTTAATAACATGCGATACTATTTCCTGGCGAATCGTATCAGCAAACTCTTGTGTGCCGTCTAATACATACGAAATTGCTCTGAAGAGGCAAGCTCCGTCGCCTATTATAGGCACCACGGAAAAAGGCAGCATTGCGCCATTTATATTAAGGTATTCAGTTACCATGATTACAATTAGTTGGCTTTAGCCGTCAGCCAATTCTGAGGATATTTTAAGCAATGATATTGCAAAAATTAACCTTAAAAATTGTATTAAAATTTTTTTTCATTATATACCTTTAGACTGACAGTTAAGAAAGACAACAACAACAAATACTATATTTTGTTTTACGATCAGTATTCAAAAATATTGTAAAATACTTATATCAAAAATTTAAACTATTTGGAAAATAGTTACATGCAAATTCTCGATAATTATTTTCGGTCTTAAATAGACTAAATTTTGTATTTGGCGCCTAAAATATTCAAGCATGCAAAATATTTTTGGCAAAAAAATACGTAAGCCTGCGAGTTTCTGCTTAAAACAGAATTGCGTTTTTTCAGCAACAACACCACAGATATCTAAATCTGAAAATGTTTAAATCCGAATACCACTCGCAAGGTGTTCAGTTACTAATTTTTACAATTAGTTGGCTTAATATAATCGGTCTTAAATATACTGAATTTTTGTATTTGGCGCCTAAAATATTCAAGCATGCAAAATATTTTTGGCAAAAAAATACGTAAACTTGCGAGTTTCTGCTTAAAACAGAATTGCGTTTTTCAGCAACAACACCACAGATATCTAAATCTGAAAATGTTTAAATCCGAATACCACTCGCAAGGTATTCAGTTACTAATTTTTACAATTAGTTGGCTTAATATAATCGGTCTTAAATGTACTGAATTTTTGTATTTGGCGCCTAAAATATTCAAGCATGCAAAATATTTTTGGCAAAAAAATACGTAAATTTGCGAGTTTCTGCTTAAAACAGAATTGCGTTTTTCAGCAACAACACCACAGATATCTAAATCTGGAAATGTTTAAACTCGAATACCACTCGCAAGGTATTCAGTTACTAATTTTACAATTAGTTGGCTTAATATAATCGGTCTTAAATGTACTGAATTTTTGTATTTGGCGCCTAAAATATTCAAGCATGCAAAATATTTTTGGCAAAAAAATACGTAAATTTGCGAGTTTCTGCTTAAAACAGAATTGCGTTTTTCAGCAACAACACCACAGATATCTAAATCTGAAATGTTTAAATCCGAATACCACTCGCAGGTATTCAGTTACTAATTAATACAATTAGTTGGCTTAAAGTCAGCAACTTCTAAATAGTACGATATTTATGGTACAGTCTTTTTTATGCTGTCTTGTACCTTGAGGCTAACAGTAAAAAAAGCCAACATTAATTACTACTAATATTACTACTACTAATGCTTACAGTACTAAAACTAATACTACTAAACTAAAACTACTAACTAATATTTGTTTGTTCAGTCTTAATAGACTGAATGTTATATTGGAGCCTTTAATATTTAAGACGTGCAAATATTTTTGGCAACAATTACTAAAATTTGCAAAATTTCTGTTTAACACAGTATTGCAAATCAATAATTGGGTGGGGGTAGTGGTTATACTTGCGATTTACAACAACAAAAACACTTGGGGGTCAATAGTTGCAAATTACCACCCGCTTCGGTCACAAAAAATTATAGACTGATTTGCAGAAGAAGAATGCCGCCTCGACGAACTTTCTCACACACACACACACACACAAAAACTAAAAGAGTGCATTGCGTTATTTTGTATTTGTATGTATATGTGTGTGTGAAAGCGAGAACAGAATAAAAAACAACAATACACTGGTCAGAATAGTAGTCGAAGAAATTTTTGCCTTTTCTCTATATGAAACCTTGATCAATTCTTAATCAAAAAACAAACAAAAAATTATTCAAAATATTGAGCGGTTCAAAGTTTACATATTTTATCCAACTCAAAACGATTCTGGACCACTGTGCGTCGAGTTAACGACATTCATATACATCAGCCTATGCGTTTTGTATGTGTGTGTATGCATGTCCGAAGTCGCTGAAAAAACGTAAAAAGCAACAAAAAATTGTCCCAACAAATAACATCAAACAAAAACACACCAAAAATTGAATTTTTTTCAATATGAACACAACATTTTTTTATTTCAATTCATTTTTTAGGATTAAGATTAAGAATATAAGTACATATCTAAGGAACTAATTTTGTTGCGGTTGTTGTTAATTCTCTGGCTCATGTTGTTGTTATTGCTGCTGTGGCGGCTGAAGTTGTGGCTGTTGTTGTTGTTGCTGTGGCTGCTGCAGTTGTTGTAGCCGTGGCTGTTGTAGTTGTTGTAGCAGTGGTTGTTGTTGCTGTGGTTGCTGCAGTTGTAGCTGTTGCCATTGGAGCTGACTGGCACATTGCTGTTGTTGTAACAGCGCGCCCCATTGATCCCCAAATGTATTTGCCATTGTCATTGGCTGCATCGGCAACCCACCGACCGTAGCGTTCTTTGGGTGCTGGCTTCCGTTTTGTCCAAAATTCATAATCGTGGTTGCCACAGAAATCTCTAATGATTTTGGCGACGGTTGGTTTGTAAATCTCTCGAAAAATTCGTCGGTGGCACAGTTCTTCGAGAGATTTAATTTTCCTATTAGAAAATCTGGTTAGAACAGCAGATGTTCCAATTAAAGTTGCATCTCTAAAAACAGGGCTGAATCTTTCGCTAAAAAATTTCAATTTTTTAGTTATGGGTTAATTTCATATTTAACTGAAATTTGTTGATTGTGTTATATGTCTTATGATGCATTTTTGAATTATAATTCAAATTTAAGTCATGTTCACCAACAGAGCTGAGGGTCGGCTCACACTCAGTTCGTCTGTTTGTGCGCGTCTGTGCTTGATCTCAGCAAACTCGCTCTCTCTCTCCCGTTGCTCTCTCGCTCTCAATACGCGTGGACTAAAGAAAACAACCCCCGTCTGTTGAATTGTTTTGTTTTTTTTTTTTTTTGGCAGGGCCCAAGAGAATTTTGGTACATACAAAGGTATATTTTACATTAAGAACCGGCTAAAAGTCCATTGAAAGATTTTGATTGGTTGAATGTGTGAATCAAATATGAAGACGATCTTACTTTATTCTAAAGAAAATGTTTGATTTAGAAAATAAACCAAAATTATTGATATTAATGAAATATACATAAAAAAGAAAGATCGATTGATTAATTGTTGTCAAAAATGTGCTTATTTGCAACTCTTAAAGAATTTTTTGCATTTATTAATGAGAGTCTGTACATTTTGGAAACCCACTTGCGTTTTAATTGCTTGTGAAATACTAAGCACTTACGCTGCTGGCAAATATCCGTTTATTGTTTCTTTATCTTTTCTTTTATGTTAGATTTCTTATATTTTTCCAATTTGGAATTCGATTGGATGAAATTAATTAATTATTAATTTATAACAATAAAAAGTGATCAAACAAAACATCTATTAATAGCATTCCCGGCAAAGAGAATAAGTACATTTTTAATTAGAGTTAACATTCACTTTGATTTAAAATAATAATAACATAAATATCCTATCTTTTCTTGGATAGCACTGTTCAACAAATATTGGGTCAAATTTTGTACCATCGGAAATTCAGATTTTTTTTTTTTAAATTACTCTCCTTACAAACCGAATTTCAAGCCAATCGGATGAAAAATAGTGTTTTGCATGCAGAATTTTCCGACCATTTTCCTCGTGGGCGGATTTTCCGACATTGAAAAATCACATTTCAAATTATTTCGTATTTTGTCCTTACAAACCGAGTTTCAAGCCAATCGGATGAAAAATAGTTTATTTCATGCAGAATTTTCCGGGAATTTTCCGACCGTCAGGGCAAATATTCCAACTTCAGAAAATTATTACTACATTTCATTTAGTTCACCTACATTCCTTACAAACCGAGTTTCAAGCCAATCGGATGAAAAATAGTTTATTACATGCTGAATTTTCCGGAAATTTTCCATCTTTAGAATATGACATTTCAAACTATTTTGTATTCAGTCCTCACAAACCGAGTTTTCAAGACAATCGGATGAAAAATAGTTTTTGAATGCAGAATTTTTCGACCATTTTCCTCACGGGCAGATTTCCGACATTAAAAAATCACGTTTCAAATTATTTCGTATTTTGTCCTTACAAACCGAGTTTCAAGCCAATCGGATGAAAAATAGTTTTTTCATGCAAAATTTTCCGGGAATTTTCCGACCGTTGGGTGAAATTTTCCAACTTCGGAAAATCACATTTCAAACTATTTCGTATTCTGTCCTTTCAAACCGAATTTCAAGCCAATCGGACTAAAAATAGTTTTTTTTGCATGCAGAATTTTCCGACCATTTTCCTCGTGGGCGGATTTTCCGACATTGAAAAATCACATTTCAATTTATTTCGTATTTTGTCCTTACAAACCGAGTTTCAAGCCAATCGGATGAAAAATAGTTTTTTTCATGCAGAATTTTCCGGGAATTTTCCGACCGTTGGGTGAAATTTTCCAACTTCGGAAAATCACATTTCAATTCATTTCACCTACTTTCCTTTCAAACCGAGTTTTAAGCCAATCGGATCAAAAAATATTTTTTTATGCAGAATTTTCCCGCTATTTTCCTCGTAGGCGGATTTTCCAAAATCGGGGAAAATACGTGTCGAATTATTTCGCGTACTAAACACAAACCAAGTTTCAAGTCAATCGGATGAAAAATAACATTTTTCCCATACAAACTTTTTCCGACGCTTTTCCGACTTTCCGGGTGGAATTTTCCAAAACCCCGTCTTAGTACGCACTTTCACCACCAACAGAAACTCCTGTGAAAATTTCACAGCCCTCTATCTCTTACCGTTTGGGCTGTGCGATGATTGCCAATCAGTCAGTCAGTCAGTCAGTCAGTCAGTCAGTCAGTCAGTCAGTCAGTCAGGACACTCTCTTTTATATATATAGAGATGACAACCAAAAAAAAAAAAAAAAAAATTTAAAAGGTGCTTTTCACAGGTTCGTGTCCTCGCTTAGTTCGAATTCAACCGCTCTTGATAACTACGCAGAATCTATCGAGGAGCTATCGATACTTATCGCTGCGCTTGCGTATGGGGAGTCAGCTGTTCCTCAAATTTCTCAGCAAAAAAAAAAGATCAGCAAATTTTCTGTTTATTTGTTGTTGTTCCCGTTTTCTTGCCTTTCTCCTTTCTTTCCGCTTATTTTGGGCGACCAATAAATAAAACTGGATTGCTCACGATCCTGATTCTCCTTGCCGGCATCTCCAATGTACCAGTGTGCTGTTCTGCCAGGTGTGTGTACAAGTTTCAGGCTTCCAAGGTGCTTTAGTTCGCCTTTTTTGCAGGTCAGCGGTGGAGCTCAAATCAAACGCGCCCTCTTTACACACACTTTCCTTTCCTTTTCAGTTTGTTTAAGAGTAGGATCTCATGGGAGTTTTGACTTATTGCTTTTTCTAACACGACTTTTCAGAATGCCCAAGAAAAAACCTCTACTATAATTAACGATTCACTATTTCAATAATAATAATAATTTTGATCAATACGTTCAAATTTTACTTCTTTTCATGAGTAGAATCCAAATCGGTTGATTTTTAGCAAGTCCATACGTTTCTGATTGTTGTGTTATTATCGACGCATGATGAGTAAACTATGAGGTACGCTCGACGCTCACGAACGGAATTCATACCTGAGCTAGGTGGGGACACTTCCTCCTTATTAACGGCGAGAAAACAAACTACTAGTCCAATCATTAAAAGTCCATACAAAAAATATTTTGTTTTTTGCTTTGGGACACCTAACAACTCTCCACCAACTTTAATTATTTTGTTAAATCCATTATTTTGAGAATTATTTGTACTTGGATCAAGTACTGAAACTATGGAATCCAGAATTTCGGGATTAAAAATTCACTCTTGGATCAAGAATTTCGCTCTTGGATCAAGAATTTTCACTATTAACCATCATATTAGGAACGATTATTTTTCTCTAATGAAGGTTCTTATGTATGCCGACGACTCGAGAAATAGAAAATAATGATAGTAAAGGAAGAAAAAGGACGAAGAGCCAGAGCTGATGAATAGACACTGCACAAAGTATTGCTTGAAACAATAAATGAGTACAAAGACCTAAGCGTGCAACTGGCATCCAATATATTATTTAAGAAACATTTGGCCCAGAAATTGACAGACACCAAAATCGCCATGAATAGCACCTGAAAACATTTGCTATAGAAGAAGAAAGGCAACAACAGCACCAAATATAAACTATTTCTAGCCACATTCAGTGCAATTTTGTGTTATTCCGCCCCAGTCTGGAGATTTAGCCGATTCGAGCTCTTCGAGATCTTTTATCTGCCTCTAAACACTGTACCAATACACCCTTCAGCTGCACTTTAAGTATTTAAGCAAAGAGTAAAAGAACATTAAAAGATCTGGCATCTCCCAACATAAGAAGTTTTCGATGCAAATCCTTTTTTAACCTAATATTCTTTCTTTATTATTTGTTTACCTACCTATTTTACCTTTATTTGTGTTCTTTTGTCAAAGATAAAAACCCAAACATGCTTAACTGTGAGTCGTGTAGTATATGACCGGGCCCACCGCAATGACCATCGATATTGTCCATGGGAGCTTTACCATTGACAGAACTTGACATTCAATTTGAGCTTCCCTCTACTATCTTTTGGTTATTTTTGGCCGCACGCCCTTCACGCACTTTTTAGTAGGTATCAGACTTCGATATGTTTGCCATGATTTATGACCTGGCATTGATGAATTGCAACCGAATTGGCCAAAGCCATTAATCGATTGATCCCTTAACTAAAATTAGTAGTTCCCACTTGTCTACACAAATTATGACTTAATTTATTATGTTTAGCATGAGGTTTCTTCGTGAAATTTTCTTAGAATTCATCGCAGATTCCAAATCTGCTATACGCTTATCGCATCAAAAAATTGACCCGCCCTAATATATATATATAAACTCAACAAATCGGGCACATTAAATCGATCGGCCAGCTCCAATATCTTTAGCAGATGCTTATGATCACGATAGGGTATAAAATGTTTCTCCATATAACGCACAATCAGCTCAAAATCATTCTTATCCACATTGAGTACCTGGAAATGATTATCGCTCTTCCTGCCACTGTTTGGACCCGCGTGTATCAGCTTGGCCAGCTCCACACTGCGCTCCAAAACCGATTTCCTTTCACAACGGATCATATAGCGATCATCACCATTAACAAGAATAAAATCGTATAGGGATTAACAATAATGGGGACTCCGGTATAAATATTCGTCTGTCCACGGGCATAGAGCGGTGGCATAACCATATGTGCGGGTGGGGCACTGGGAGTGGGAGCACTCTGTATGGCATCAACATGATGGCCATCGGGGCCCAGGCCAAATGGTAGAACCATATTATATTTGGCCTCTGCGTTCTTCGCCTCGTTGTCGTTGTTGTTGTTGTGGATGTTCTGTTGTTCCTTCTCCCGCCGCCAAAGAGCCTTGTGCACCAAAGCGCCCACTAAAGGAAATTTATTGGGTCGCTGCCGCTTGGTCAGCTACTGCTCCAGGCGACTATTGACCACTCACTGACAATATTTGTTGCCACGTCGCGGCTCTACTGTGTAGGAGTCATTAAAGGCAGTGAGTTTGTTTTGGAACTGCAAAATGTAGAAATTTATAAGAACTACTAGCAAATAGCCCGTCACGCTTCGCTGCGCCTTCAACAGTATATAACCACCGCACACCCACTTACCACCCACTTCCCGCACATTTTCCGCCCACATCCCACTCACTTTTTGCCCACTTCGCACTTTCCATTTACATCCCACCCACATCCCTCCCACTTACAGCCACATTCCACCCACATCCCATCCAGTTCCCATTTTCATCCCACCCACTTCCCACCCACATCCCAACCACTTCCCGCCCACTTCCCACCTACATTCTTACCGCCACATTCCACCCACATCCCATCCACTTCCCATTTCCATCCCAGTCACTTTCCACCCACATCCCAACCACTTCCTGCCCACATCCCACCCACTTCCCGCCCACTTCCCACCTACATCCCACCCACATCCCTCCCACTTACAGCCACATTCCACCCACATCCCATCCAGTTCCCATTTTCATCCCACCCACTTCCCACCCACATCCCAACCACTTCCCGCCCACTTCCCATCCACTCCGGCCACTTCCCACCTACATTCTACCTACATTACACCCACTTGCCGCCCACATCCCACCCAAATCCTTCCCTCATCCCTCACACTTAACGGCACATTTCACCCACATCCCACCCACTTCCCACCTACATCCCACCACTTGGCCACATCTCACTTCCCATCTACATCCCACCCACATCCCACCCACATCCGTCCCACATCCTGCCCACATCCCTCCCTCTTACCGCCACATTCCACCCACATCCCATCCACTTCCCATTTCCATCCCAGCCACTTTCCACCCACATCCCAACCACTTCCTGCCCACATCCCACCCACTTCCCGCCCACTTCCCACCCACATCCCACCCACATCCCTCCCACTTACAGCCACATTCCACCCACATCCCATCCAGTTCCCATTTTTATCCCACCCACTTCCCACCCACATCCCAACCACTTCCCGCCCACATCCCATCCACTTCCTGCCCACTTCCCACCTACATTCTACCTACATTACACCCACTTGCCACCCACATCCCACCCAAATCCTTCCCACATTCCTCACACTTAACGGCACATTTCACCCACATCCCACCCACTTCCCACCTACATCCCACCACTTGGCCACATCTCACTTCCCATCTACATCCCACCCACATCCCACCCACATCCGTCCCACATCCTACCCACATCCCTCCCTCTTACCGCCACATTCCACCCACATCCCATCCACTTCCCATTTCCATCCCAGCCACTTTCCACCCACATCCCAACCACTTACGCCCACATCCCACCCACTTCCCGCCCACTTCCCACCTACACCCCACCCACATCCCTCCCACTTACAGCCACATTCCACCCACATCCCATCCAGTTCCCATTTTCATCCCACCCACTTCCCACCCACATCCCAACCACTTCCCGCCCACATCCCATCCACTTCCCGGCCACTTCCCACCTACATTCTACCTACATAACACCCACTTGCCACCAACATCCCACCCAAATCCTTCCCACATCCCTCACACTTACCGGCACATTTCACCCAAATCCCACCCATTTCCCACCTACATCCCACCACTTGGCCACATCCCACTTCCGCCCACTTCCCATCTTCATCCCACCCACATCCCACCCACATTCCACCTACTTGCCACCCTCATCCCACCCACTTCCGTCCCACATCCTTCCCACATCCCTCCCACTTACCGCCACATTCCACCCACATCCCATTCACTTCCCATTTCCATCCAACCCACTTCCCGCTCACATCCCACCCACTTTCCGCCCACTTCGCACCTACATACCACCCACATTCGATCCACTTGCCACCCACATACCACACACTTCCCGCCCTCTTACCGCCCAAATCCCACCCACTTTCCGCCCACTTCGCACCTACAACCCACCCACATTCCACCCACTTGCCACCAACATACCGCACACTTCCCGCCCTCTTCCCGCCCAAATCACACCCACTTCCCATTAACATCCCACCCACAACCCTCCCACATCCCACCCACATCCCTCCCACTTTCTGCCACATTTCACCCACTTTACATCCACTTACCACCCACTTCCAAAACAACTTTCCACCCACATCCCATTCACTTCACAGTGAGCATCCCGGCGGTATTTCCAACTTCGGAAATTTAAAAACAAAATAAATTCTCATTTTGAATTTACAATTCGAGTTTCAATCCAATCGTATGAAAAATAGTTTTTGCATGCAGAATTTTCCGGCCATTTTCCTCGTGGGCGGCGTTTCAGACATTGAAAAGTCACATTTCAAATTATTTCGTATTTTGTCCTTACAAACAGAGTTTCAAGCCAATCGGATGAAAAAATAGTTTTTTTCATGCAGAATTTTCCGGGAATTTTTCGACCGTCAGGTCAAATTTTCCAACTTCGGAATATAACATTTTAAACTATTTCGTATTCTATACTTACAAACCGAGTTTCAAGCCAATCGAATGATAAAAACTTTTTGGATTCAGAATTTTCCGGCCATTTTCCTCGTGTGCGGATTTTCCAAAAACGGGAAAACACGTGTCAAATTATTTCGCGTACTATGCTTACAACTTATGTTTTGTTATGTGTAATTTTGAATATCATTTTGGCGCTAATCTCTGGCAACTAAAGTTTTGACCACCCACTTTCCACCCAGCGGGGAAAATTTTCCGGAAGATTGGTATGCAGTTGTTGTTGAATTTTCATATAGATCTTTGAAAATGAGTTTGAACTTGATTGGATGAAAAACAAAAAAGTTTCATACAACTGTTTTCCGCGAATTTTCCACATTTGCCGACAGAATTTTCCAAAATCCGTTCTTAGTACTCACTTTCAGCATAAGATAAAATTACTGTGAAAATCTCATCTTCCTGTCTTTTATGGCTTAGGCTGTACGACGGTCACCAGTCAGTCAGTCAGTCAGTCAGTCAGTCAGTCAGTCAGTCAGGTTGAACTTTTTTATATATATAGATTAGGAAAGAAAAAATGTTGAAATATTATTTAGGTAAATATACGGAGATTGAATAAAGTTTCAAAGATTTTTTATGAGTTATTTGTGGAACTATTTGAACATGAAAGCCATGACAGACAGAAAAAAAAAACCAGACCGGGAAGAGACAACCCGTATATAAAACGAGAGCGTAAGTTAAAGTCGGCTCAAACCGAACCGTCTGTCCGTCCGTATGAACAAACAGATCTCAGAGATGGTAAGAGATAGAGGTTTGACATGTATGGGACAAATGCTTCTTATACTTGCTGGCAGATCAAGTTTATTTTTAAATTTTGCCACGCCCCCTCCCGCCCCCGCAATTTGGAAAAGATATAGAGAATATTTCCTACAGTTTTGAAGATAGACGATTCGCTCCTTCTGAAGATAGTTAGTAATTAGCAAAATGTATCGATTTGCCGAAGAAATTATAAAGATCGGATGAGTGGTTCTCAAGTTATGAGTAAAAATGTATATCACCCTCCCCCCACCCTCTCCCACCCTCTTACAACTAACACCACACAATCTAAGAATGAGAGAGAGAGAGAGAGAGAGAGAAAGAGAGAGACATAGAGATAAGCGCAGCACCAGCATTGCAATCAGCTTCCACTCCAGGGAGAGAGTATGTTATAGTCGGGCTTGACCGACTTTCTCACTTGTTACTCTACGAGTAACGGGTATAAACATTGTAAATAGTAAACCGTGTAAAAAGTGTGTAAACAAAAACGGGAATCCCGAAAAACCCTGGTTTTCATATCAGTTGTGGGATCGAGAGAACAAAAGAACAGAAAGACAAGAAAGAATACAAATACAAATTCACAAATAAGGATTGGAGAGGTGCTTCCAAGGCAAGCCACTGAAGCCTTCATTTTTCTAGCAAGTTTAGACTCGTTGGATCCGCTAAGCCCGTATAGAACCGTAGAGCTATTAAGCCCGTACTGAATTCTGTTGAGATCGAGGTCGATCTTATTGTCTGATCGGCCGAAAAAATTTTTGCAATTATTTCAAAATTACCGCCGTGATGTGAATAAATTTTTAAGAGAAGGCAGACAGACAAATAGAAAAAAAAAACCAACTCTCAGAACAAAACTAAGAACTTTGTACTTGAATAAAGTACGAACGGTGTTAATAGTAAGGTTAGTACGAAAATACTTGATTCAAGTATAAAATCCTTATTTCAAGTACGGTTTTTTCAATCCCGAAATACTTGTTTGAAGACTGTCTAAGCATATGTTAAGTACATTTCTAACTACTATAATATCTTTTGGTCACACTATTAATTTTTTTTTTATGGTCTTAGGTACAGCCCGACTTACTTTCAAAATAATTGCAAAATTTTCTTGTTCTAAGCCTGTAAGGGTCGCTGTATAATATCATAATCCAAAGGATATGAATTAATCAATGACCAAGTTGTGTATACTGTAGGTCTTAAATCTACCCTCACTCCATAGCCAAAGTGTTAGAACCAGGAAGAAATTTCAAGAACAGATTCAAAATAAAATAATTGGCATTTTCCGTTGCACACTTTTAGGAGTCCAAGAAATTTTCTACTTGAACTAAGTGCGCTCTTTTCTTAAATAAATTTGAACTTGATTCAAGAACGTTTGTTCTCATTTGAATAATTATAATTCTAGAATGTTTCGTACTTAATTTAAGCAAATTCAAAACGGTATTTTTGCATTGACGATTTTCAAACAATTCCTGGGCGAAAAGAGGAAAATGTTTACTTTTTTGTAAACTGCTGAAGTGTCGAATAAATTAATGTTACAATAAAATGCCTTTGTAGCCTAAATAAAACCACTGTGCAAAAAGGTTCGAAACGAACTTAGGCTTTTGATATTGTTGCGAGTCTTTCCGAATGAGTAGAGTTTGGATCTCAATGCATCAACCCTAAAAGAAAGTTTTAACAAATAATTTAAGGACAAATGTATTTGTTCTGATATTCTGATATTCGTTCAATTCTTATGGATAGGGGGGTAATTTTAAGAAAATATAGTTGGACACGCTCTCACAGAGAGAGAGAGAAAGCCATGCGCAGTCAACTTTCAGTCTTAAGAATGGTTTCGACGCGACGTGTAGCTTTTGGATACTAGTCGAGTGAACAAGTTGCCTGTTCACTCTATGTGTTTTAGTCTTTAAGGTACAATCACAGCTTAGAAGAAAGTGGGTGGGGTGGGTGGTTAATGTCGCACAATAATCATCACCGAGACTGAATCTGCAGCAATACGCAGCTAATTTTTGGCTATGTTCTGAAGAATTGTCTAATCAACAATTTTCAGTTTGTTTAAGAGTTGGATCTCATGGGAGTTTTGACTTATTGCTTTTCTAACACGACTTTTCAGAATGTGCCCAAGAAAAAACCTCTACTATAAATAACGATTCACTATTTCAATAATAATAATAATTTTGATCAATACGTTCAAATTTTACTTCTTTTCAAGAGTAGAATCCAAATCGGTTGATTTTTAGCAAGTCCATACGTTTCTGATTGTTGTGTTATTATCGACGCATGATGAGTAAACTATGAGGTACGCTCGACGCTCACGAACGGAATTCATACCTGAGCTAGGTGGGGACACTTCCTCCTTATTAACGGCGAGAAAACAAACTACTAGTCCAATCATTAAAAGTCCATACAAAAAATATTTTGTTTTTTGCTTTGGGACACCTAACAACTCTCCACCAACTTTAATTATTTTGTTAAATCCATTATTTTGAGAATTATTTGTACTTGGATCAAGAACTCAAACTCTTGAATCAAGAATGCTGCGGTCAAAAATTCACTCTTGGATCAAGAATTTCGCTCTTGGATTAAGAATTTTCACTATTAACCATCATATTAGGAACGATTATTTTTTCTCTAAGTGAAGGTTCTTATGTATGCCGACGACTCGAGAAATAGAAAATAATGATAGTGTTTCCGCTATTCCTGTAGACAAGCTTGAGCTCCTCTTGAGCTCCCAAAAAATTACGTCCGTCTGCTTATCGTTTGAATAGAAGAAGAAGGTTTATTTTACAAGCCAACCTCATGGCTTTTCTTACAAAAGTTATCGATATTCGATAGTACAAAATTCGATCGTACAATATTCATAGTGATTCAATTGCCTAACAACTAGTTCCTTAGGACTTCAAACAAGTTCATTTAATTCAATTAATTATAATATACTTTGGGCGCAAACATACTCCCCGCCTTGGAAGCTCCTTCCAAAATAACCAAATCGTTAGTCCAAGGACAGTGGGCTGAGCTTGTGGACGTTCCTTTTGAAGAATCCAGTTTTCGTCTTGAGGGTGACGACACGAACAACGCCATCAGTGCCTGGATGTACTTCGTGCACCCGTCCAAGTACCCAATGCCCCGGATATATGTTGTCCTCCGCAATGAGAACCAATGTTCCAAGTTGAATATTCTTGGAGCTGTCTTTCCATTTGACTCGCTCCTGTAAAAGTGTCAGATACTCAGTTGACCACCGCTGCCAAAATGCGTGATGAACTGCCAGAATGCGTTTCCAACGGTTCGTCATAGACAGCTTCAACACGCCATCATCGAACGGTTCAGGCATGGCATTAAGTGGTCGCCCAACCAAGAAATGACCAGGCGTCAATGCCTCGAAATCGTTTGGATCCGACGACAATGGGAGCAGCGGTCTGGAATTCATCAATGCTTCGGCTTGAGCAATAGCAGTGGACATCTCTTCATAGTTTAACGCCGATCCATTCACACAGTTGACTAACATCCTTTTAGCCACCTTAACCGCGCTCTCCCACAGTCCACCAAAGTGGGGGGACCGCGGCGGTATGAAATGGAAATTCACTCTCTGAAGACTGCATTGATTCAAAATTTGGTTCCCGCTGCTCTCATCCCAGACGACTTCTGCTGTCCTCTGTAGCTCTCGAGCGGCGCCCACAAAATTAGTGGCGTTGTCGCAGAAAATCTCAGCGCTGAGTCCACGTCTGGCAAAGAATCGCTTCAGTGCGGCGATGAAGGCACTTGTGCTTAAATCTGACACCAGCTGTAAGTGACAAGCCTTTGTCGTAAAGCATACCATAACGCATAGGTATACCTTCAGTGGCCGCCGACCTCTGACGTTGAAGTGCATCCATAGGGGACCGGCAAAATCCAGGCCCACCTTCTCGAAGGGATGGACACCAGTTCGTACTCGACTCGCAGGCAGCGGCCCCATCATTTGGCTGGACATCCTTGGTCTATGTCTGAAGCAAGCAATACAACTCCGCACCGTTCTGCGAGCCAATTTTCTGCAGTTGATTACCCAGAATCTTTGCCTTACAATAGCACTCAACAGCAGTGCTCCGGTAGCATATTGGCTTGATGTGTGTATACAAATATCGAATTTACTACAGCATGATCATTTGGCATTAACATTGGATGTTTTACTTCAAACGGTACATCGGCTTTGGAAAGTCTACCACCTACACGAACGATTGGTACCCCTTGCTTGTCATCTATAAACGGATTTAGCCCTTGCACCTTCGCGGTTTTAATGACTTCTTTTCTTTTCAGTCTATAGATTTCCTCACCAAATCTTACGTTTTGCAAGTTAAAAACAATGTAATCCAAACCACCCTTCAACTCGACTGCAGTTAGCGCAGCTTCTGGTTCAGAATTGACTTCAAACTTTCGCACAGAACGACGCCAGCGATATATATATCCGAAGACTCGTTGCAATTTTTGGAAATCATTTACATATTTACAATCTTTTAATATATCAACCGTCTGTATGTTCTCGGTTGCAATCAGACTAGACTTACAGCTTCGCTGTTCTGGCATATTTTCGGAGCTTTTCCACTGCATTGTTGGCCACAGCTCACTAGGCTCCTGCAGAAATTTTGGGCCTTTCCACCATAACGATGAATTTTTTAAGTCTGCGGTATGTAATCCATGGGAAACAATGTCCGCCGGATTAAGCTTTGATTCGACTTTAAACCAATCTTGCCTATTGCTTAATTCCTGGATCTGAGCGACTCGGTTGGCTACGAAGGTTGCCCAGCGACTAGCATGGGACGACAACCAATTTAGCACAATCGTAGAGTCCGTGAAATATCGAATTCGGGAAACTGTGTGGTGAATACATGCGACTACTCTAGCCATGAGTTTGGCCAAGAGAAATGCCCCTTTCAGCTCTAGGCGTGGCAGCGAGGTAACCTTAACTGGCGCTACCTTAGATTTCGCTGTCACGAGTTGCACAAGGATTGCTCCTGTATTGTCGGTCACACGCGCGTAAATCACACACCCATATGCACGGCAGGATGCGTCCGAAAACCCACAAAGCTCTAGGCTCTTTATTTCGTTACTCCGCGGGACGACTGACCGTGGAAGCGAGCACTCGTGTACAAGTTTTAACTCTTCTCTATATTTCTTCCACTGCATTTCAAAAGTGGAAAGTAGCTCAGCATCCCAACCCTGCTCAAGAAGCCATAGCTCTTGCAGAAATATTTTTTCAAGAATCACAACTGGGCTTAGAAACCAAGAGGATCAAACAACTGAGCTAACTCAGACAAAACTACACGTTTTGTAATGGGATCCGACGGATTGTCGGTGTATGAGAACTTGAAAAGATCTTCGCTGGCCGACCAACCAATTCCCAGTGTCTTTACCACGTCTGCAGTCTTTACTGCTAACGGGCCCTTCATCCTTGCACTCCTCTAAGGCAAGTTTGCTGTTCGACCGCCATTTGTGGAGGTTAAACCTTCCTAATTGTAACAATTCTGTCACCTCGAGTTTTAACCTCTCCACTTGGAGTCAGCTAAACAAAGCATATCATCCATGTAAAAATTTCTCCTTATC
>JAEIGQ010000468.1:0-57191 GCA_018904275.1 Lordiphosa clarofinis
CCCAACTATATCCCAAGTAAGTCCCAAGTATGTCCCAGGTATGTCCCAACTATATCCCAAGTATGTCCCAAGTATGTCCTAAGTATGTCCCAAATATGTCCCAAGTATGTCCCAAGTATGTCCCAACTATATGTCCCAAGTATGTCCCAAATATGTCCCAGGTATGTCCCAACTATGTCCCAAGTATGTCCCAAGTATGTCCCAAGAATGTCCCAAGTATGTCCCAAGTATGTCCCAAGTATGTCCCAACTATATCCCAAGTATGTCCCAAGTATGTCCCAAGTATGTTCCAAATATGTCCCAAATATGTCCCAACTATGTCCCAAGTATGTCCCAGGTATGTCCCATATATATCCCAAGTATATCCCAAGTTTTTCCCATATATGTCCCAAGTATGTCCCAAGTATGTCCCAAGTATGTCCGAAATATGTCCCAAGAATGTCCCAAGTATTTCCCAAGTAAGTCCCAAGTATGTCCCAAATATGTCCCAAGTATGTCCCAAGTATGTCCCTAATATGTCCCAAGTATGTCCCAACTATATCCCAAGTAAGTCCCAACTATGTCCCAGGTATGTCCCAACTATATCACAAGTATGTCCCAAGTATGTCCCAAGAATGTCCCAAATATGTCCCAACTATGTCCAAAGTATGTCCCAAATATGTCCCAATTATGTCCCTAGTATGTCCCAAATATGTCCCAAGTATGTCCAAAATATGTCCCAAGTATGTTCCAACAATGTCCCAAGTATGTCCCAAGTATGTCCGAAATATGTCCCAGGTATGTCCCAACTATGTCCCAAGTATGTCCCATATATGTCCCAACTATGTCCCAAGTATATCCCAAGTATGTCCCAAATATGTCCCAAGTTTGTCCCAAGTATGTCCCATATATGTCCCAAGTATGTCCCAAGTATGTCCCAAGTATGTCCCAAGTATGTCCTAAGTATGTCCCAAATATGCTCCAAGTATGTCCCAAGTATGTCCCAACTATATCCCAAGTATGTCCCAACTATGTCCCAGGTATGTCCCAACTATGTCACAAGTATGTCCCAAGTATGTCCCAAGAATGTCCCAAATATGTCCCAAGTATGTCCCAAGTATGTCCCGACTATGTCCAAAGTATGTCCCAAATATGTCCCAATTATGTCCCTAGTATGTCCCAAGTATGTCCCAAGTATGTCCCAAGTATGTCCACAAGTATGTCCCAAGAATGTCCCAAATATGTCCCAAGAATGTCCCAAGTATGTTCCAAGTATGTCCCAAATATGTCCCAAGTATGTCCGAAATATGTCCCAAGTATGTCCGAAATATGTCCCAACTATGTCCCAAGTATATCCCAAGTATGTCCCAAATATGTCCCAAGTTTGTCCCAAGTATGTCCCAAGTATGTCCCAAGTATGTCCCAAGTATGTCCCAAGTATGTCCCAAGTATGTCCCAAATATTGTAAGTCCCAAGTATGTCCCAAGTATGTCCCAACTATGTCCCAAGTATGTCCCAACTATGTCCCAAGTATGTCCCAAGTATGTCCCAACTATGTCCCAAGTATGTCCCAACTATGTCCCAAGTATGTCCCAACTATGTCCCAAGT
Source organism: Lordiphosa clarofinis (assembly GCA_018904275.1). NCBI lineage: Eukaryota > Metazoa > Arthropoda > Insecta > Diptera > Drosophilidae > Lordiphosa > Lordiphosa clarofinis. Next base: position 1,589 of record JAEIGQ010000468.1, read on the forward strand.
ATGTCCCAAGTATGTCCCAAGAATGTCCCAAGTATGTTCCAAGTATGTCCCAAATATGTCCCAAGTATGTCCCATATATGTCCCAACTATGTCCCAAGTATATCCCAAGTATGTCCCAAATATGTCCCAAGTTTGTCCCAAGTATGTCCCATATATGTCCCAAGTATGTCCCAAGTATGTCCCAAGTATGTCCCAAGTATGTCCCAAGTATGTCCCAAGTATGTCCCAAGTATGTCCCCATATGTCCCAAGTATGTCCAAAGTATGTCCCAAATATGTCCCAAGTATGTCCCAAGTATGTCCCAAATATGTCCCAAGTATGTCCCAAGTATGTCCCAAGTATGTCCCAAGTATGTCCCAAGTATGTCCCAAATATGTCCCAAGTATGTCCCAAATATGTCCCAAGTATGTCCCATATATGTCCCAACTATGTCCCAAGTATGTCCAATGTCCCAAGTATGTCCCAAATATGTCCCAAGTATGTCCCAAGTATGTCCCAAGTATGTCCCAAGTATGTCCCAAGTATGTCCCAAGTATGTCCCAAAGTATGTCCCAAGTATGTCCCAAGTATGTCCCAAGTATGTCCCAAGTATGTCCCAAGTATGTCCCAAGTATGTCCCAAGTATGTCCCAAATATGTCCCAAGTATGTCCCAAGTATGTCCCAAGTATGTCCCAAGTATGTCCCAAGTATGTCCCAAATATGTCCCAAGTATGTCCCAAATATGTCCCAACTATGTCCCAAGTATATCCCAAGTATGTCCCAAGTATGTCCCAAGTATGTCCCAAGTATGTCCCAAATATGTCCCAAGTATGTCCCAAGTATGTCCCAAGAATGTCCCAAGTATGTCCCAAGTATGTCCCAAGTATGTCCCAAGTATGTCCCAAGTATGTCCCAAGTATGTCCCAAGTATGTCCCAAGTATGTCCCAAATATGTCCCAAGTATGTCCCAAGTATGTCCCAAGTATGTCCCAAATATGTCCCAAGTATGTCCCAAGAATGTTCCAAATATGTCCCAAGTATGTCCCAAGTATGTCCCAACTATGTCCCAAGTATGTCCCAAGTATGTCCCAACTATGTCCCAAGTATGTCCCAAATATGTCCCAAGTATGTCCCAAGTATGTCCCAAGTATGTCCGAAATATGTCCCAAGTATGTCCCAAGTATGTCCCAAGTATGTCCCAAGTATGTCCCAAGTATGTCCCAAGTATGTCCCAAATATGTCCCAAGTATGTCCCAAGTTTGTCCCAAATATGTCCCAAGTATGTCCCAAGTATGTCCAAATATGTCCCAAGTATGTCCCAAGTCATGTCCAAAATATGTCCCAAGTATGTCCCAAGAATGTCCCAAGAATGTCCCAAGTATGTCCCAAATATGTCCCAGGTATGTCCCAAGTATGTCCCAAGTATATCCCAAATATGTCCCAAGTATGTCCCAAGTATTTCCCAAGTATGTCCCAAGTATGTCCCAAATATGTCCCAAGTATGTCCCAAGTATGTCCCAAGTATGTCCCAAGTATGTCCCAAGTATGTCCCAAATATGTCCCAAGTATGTCCCAAGTATGTCCCAAATATGTCCCAAGTATGTCCCAAAAATGTCCCAAGTATGTCCCAAGTATGTCCCAAGTATGTCCCAATATGTCCCAAGTATGTCCTAAGTATGTCCCAAATATGTCCCAAGTATGTCCCAAGAATGTCCCAAATATGTCCCAAGTATGTCCCATATATATCCCAAGTATGTCCCAAGTATGTCCCAAGTATGTCCCAAGTATGTCCCAAGTATGTCCCAAGTATGTCCCAAGTATGTCCCAAATATGTCCCAAGAATGTCCCAAGTATTTCCCAAGTAAGTCCCAAGTATGTCCCAAATATGTCCCAAGTATGTCCCAAGTATGTCCCTAATATGTCCCAAGTATGTCCCAACTATATCCCAAGTAAGTCCCAACTATGTCCCAGGTATGTCCCAACTATATCACAAGTATGTCCCAAGTATGTCCCAAGAATGTCCCAAGTATGTCCCAACTTCATTCCCAATATGTCCAAGTATGTCCCAAGTATGTCCCAAATATGTCCCAAGTATGTCCCAAGTATGTCCCAAATATGTCCCAAGTATGTCCCAAAGTATGTCCCAAGTATGTCCCAATATGTCCCAAGTATGTCCCAAGTATGTCCCAAGTATGTCCAAGTATGTCCCAGGTATGTCCCAAGTATGTCCCAAGTATGTCCCAAGTATGTCCCAAGTATGTCCCAAGTATGTCCCAAGTATGTCCCAAGTATGTCCCAAGTATGTCCCAAGTATGTCCCAAATATGTCCCAAGTATGTCCCAAGTATGTCCCAAGTATGTCCCAAGTATGTCCCAAGTATGTCCCAAGTATGTCCCAAATATGCCCCAAGTATGTCCCAAGTATGTCCCAACTATATCCCAAGTATGTCCCAACTATGTCCCAGGTATGTCCCAACTATGTCCCAAGTATGTCCCAAGTATGTCCCAAGAATGTCCCAAATATGTCCCAAGTATGTCCCAAGTATGTCCCGACTATGTCCAAAGTATGTCCCAAATATGTCCCAATTATGTCCCAAGTATGTCCCAAGTGTGTCCCAAGTATGTCCCAAATATGTCCCAAGTATGTCCCAAGTATGTCCCAAGAATGTCCCAAATATGTCCCAAGAATGTCCCAAGTATGTCCCAAGTATGTCCCAAGTATGTCCCAAGTATGTCCCAAGTATGTCCCAAGTATGTCCCAAATATGTCCCAACTATGTCCCAAGTATATCCCAAGTATGTCCCAAATATGTCCCAAGTATGTCCCAAGTATGTCCCAAGTATGTCCCAAGTATGTCCCAAGTATGTCCTAAGTATGTCCCAAATATGTCCCAAGTATGTCCCAAGTATGTCCCAACTATGTCCCAAGTATGTCCCAACTATGTCCCAGGTATGTCCCAAGTATGTCCCAACTATGTCCCAAGTATGTCCCAAGTATGTCCCAGATATGTCCCAAGTATGTCACAAGTATGTCCCAAGTATGTCCCAAGTATGTCCCAAGTATGTCCCAAGTATGTCCCAAATATGTCCCAAGTATGTCCCATATATGTCCCAACTATGTCCCAAGTATATCCCAAGTATGTCCCAAATATGTCCCAAGTTTGTCCCAAGTATGTCCCATATATGTCCCAAGTATGTCCCAAGTATGTCCCAAGTATGTCCCAAGTATGTCCCAAGTATGTCCCAAGTATGTCCCAAGTATGTCCCAAGTATGTCCCAAGTATGTCCCAAGTATGTCCCAAGTATGTCCCAAATATGTCCCAAGTATGTCCCAAGAATGTCCCAAATATGTCCCAAGTATGTCCCAAGTATGTCCCAAGTATGTCCCAAGTATGTCCCAAGTATGTCCCAAGTATGTCCCAAGTATGTCCCAAGTATGTCCCAAGTATGTCCCAAATATGTCCCAACTATGTCCCAAGTATGTCCCAAGTATGTCCCAAGTATGTCCCAAATATGTCCCAAGTATGTCCCAAGTATGTCCCAATATGTCCCAAGTATGTCCCAAGTATGTCCCAAGTATGTCCCAAGTATGTCCAGAGTATGTCCCAAGTATGTCCCAAGTATGTCCCAAGTATGTCCCAAGTATGTCCCAAGTATGTCCCAAGTATGTCCCAAGTATGTCCTAAGTATGTCCCAAACATGTCCCAAGTATGTCCCAAGTATGTCCCAAATATGTCCCAAATATGTCCCAACTATGTCCCAAGTATGTCCCAGGTATGTCCCATATATATCCCAAGTATATCCCAAGTTTTTCCCATATATGTCCCAAGTATGTCCCAAGTATGTCCCAAGTATGTCCCAAGTATGTCCCAAGTAAGTCCCAAGTATGTCCCAAATATGTCCCAAGTATGTCCCAAGTATGTCCCTAATATGTCCCAAGTATGTCCCAACTATATCCCAAGTAAGTCCCAACTATGTCCCAGGTATGTCCCAACTATAGTCCCAAGTATGTCCCAAGTATGTCCCAAGTATGTCCCAAATATGTCCCAACTATGTCCCAAGTATGTCCCAAGTATGTCCCAAATATGTCCCAATTATGTCCCAAGTATGTCCCAAATATGTCCCAAGTATGTCCCAAATATGTCCCAAGTATGTCCCAACAATGTCCCAAGTATGTCCCAAGTATGTCCGAAATATGTCCCAGGTATGTCCCAAGTATGTCCCAAGTATGTCCCAATATGTCCCAAGTATGTCCCAAGTATATCCCAAGTATGTCCCAAGTATGTCCCAAGTTTGTCCCAAGTATGTCCCATATATGTCCCAAGTATGTCCCAAGTATGACCCAAGTATGTCCCAAGTATGTCCTAAGTATGTCCCAAATATGCTCCAAGTATGTCCCAAGTATGTCCCAACTATATCCCAAGTATGTCCCAATTATGTCCCTAGTATGTCCCAAGTGTGTCCCAAGTATGTCCCAAATATGTCACAAGTATGTCCCAAGTATGTCCCAAGAATGTCCCAAATATGTCCCAAGAATGTCCCAAGTATGTTCCAAGTATGTCCCAAATATGTCCCAAGTATGTCCGAAATATGTCCCAAGTATGTCCGAAATATGTCCCAACTATGTCCCAAGTATATCCCAAGTATGTCCCAAATATGTCCCAAGTTTGTCCCAAGTATGTCCCAAGTATGTCCCAAGTATGTCCCAAGTATGTCCCAAGTATGTCCCAAGTATGTCCTAAGTATGTCCCAAATATGTCCCAAGTATGTCCCAAGTATGTCCCAACTATATCCCAAGTATGTCCCAACTATGTCCCAGGTATGTCCCAAGTATGTCCCAACTATATCCCAAGTATGTCCCAACTATGTCCCAGATATGTCCCAACTATGTCACAAGTATGTCCCAAGTATGTCCCAAGAATGTCCCAAGTATGTTCCAAGTATGTCCCAAATATGTCCCAAGTATGTCCCATATATGTCCCAACTATGTCCCAAGTATATCCCAACTATGTCCCAAATATGTCCCAAGTTTGTCCCAAGTATGTCCCATATATGTCCCAAGTATGTCCCAAGTATGTCCCAAGTATGTCCCAAGTGTGTCCCAAGTATTTCCCAAGTATGTCCCAAGTATGTCCCAAGTACATATGTCCCAAGTATGTCCTAAGAATGTCCCAAATATTTTCCAAGTATGTCCCAAGAATGTCCCAAATATGTCCCAAGTATGTCCCAAGTATGTCCCAAGTATGTCCCAAGTATGTCCCAAGTATGTCCCAAATATGTCCCAAGTATGTCCGAAATATGTCCCAAGTATGTCCCATATATGTCCCAACTATGTCCCAAGTATATCCCAAGTATGTCCCAAATATATCCCAAGTATGTCCCAAGTATGTCCCATATATGTCCCAAGTATGTCCCAAGTATGTCCCAAGTATGTCCCAAGTATGTCCCAAGTATGTCCCAAGTATGTCCCAAGTATGTCCCAAGTATGTCCCAAGTATGTCCCAAGTATGTCCCAAGTATGTCCCAAGTATGTCTCAAGTATGTCCCAAATATGTCCCAAGTATGTCCGAAATATGTCCCAAGTATGTCCCATATATGTCCCAACTATGTCCCAGGTATATCCCAAGTATGTCCCAAATATGTCCCAACTAGGTCTCAAGTATGTCCCAAATATGTCCCAATTATGTCCCTAGTATGTCCCAAGTATGTCCGAAATATGTCCCAAGTATGTCCGAAATATGTCCCAAGTATGTCCCAAGTATTTCCCAAGTATGTCCCAAGTGTGTCCCTAATATTTCCCAAGTATGTCCCAAGTATGTCCCAAGTACATATGTCCCAAGTATGTCCTAAGAATGTCCCAAATATTTTCCAAGTATGTCCCAAGAATGTCCCAAATATGTCCCAAGTATGTCCCAAATATGTTCCAAGAATGTCCGAAATATGTCTCAACTATGTCCCAATTATGTCCCAAGTATGTCCCAAATATTGTAATGCGCTTGTCGCAGACTTTTGTTGATAGCTGTTAGGTGAAATTTTATTTAAGCCTCCGAAAAATAGGCATATGTTTTGTTAGGGAACGGCCTTTACATATGTTTTTAAGTGCCTAAAAGTATGCAGCTTAAGGCTAAACTAGTTTAAGCCTGCGTTAACAGCACAACTAAATTAAGTAGTTTAAACCAGCACTGCAATAGAAATTAGCATTTCGCAACCCTACAAATAGGTTAGCTGCTGGTTTGATTTGACTGGACCTTCCTTTTCCGTTTTGGCCGTCGTCCAGTAAAGTTCACACCAGCGATCAAAAAAATCCAAAAATTTTATTAATTGTGTGAGCTCAAGCGAAAGAAAAATTTTCACCCGAACGGAAAATATCTAGGCATCAAAGCCAATATAAAGCCAAAATAATATTAAAGGGCCAAGCAGCAATGTAAGTGTCGCTCAACCAATTTTGGTTAAAATTTTGATTTGTAGTTGTCAGCCAACTGACCATGTGTCTTCTTAACCTCTTAGGTTTGGCCCTTACTAGGCGTTGTCACTCTCTTGGCTAACCCAATTTGTCCAAGCAGCTAGTGTACGCCTAGTGTGCCCATCCACACGCACACACCTTTGCGTTTCTGAGAAGAGCCAAGATCTGGCTGGGATCAGTCCACATGCGAAGCATGCAAATCGCTCAGCGGCTCTCTTCTCACCGTCTCATCATCCAGTGGTTGCTGTGTGTGTGTCTAGTGCAGTGCATGCGTGAATTTTAAATCGTCTAGTAGACGTCTGCCGACTGGCCGAAAATTTTGGCTATTAAATCGCAAGTGAAGTGGCTGAAAAAATTCGTGAAAATTGGCCAGAGAATCGTCAGGAAATCCTGACTTCAGCCGTATCCACCAAAGTCTCAAAATTTTTTTCTTGTGATGCCATAACCTAATCAGAAAAATTTTGCGGGCCATGTGCTAGTACAAACCAAAAGTAAATAATTCTCATATAGACCCGTGAAATACCCTTGAAAAGATGAACAAGTGAACAACCTAAAAATACTCCATATTAATACTATACAAAATTCATATTTTATAATTTTTTTGGAAAAGATAAATTTTTGGCAAAAGTGTAATTATATATATAAAGTTAAAGATCGAATGTGGCAAATCAAAAAGTGAACCAAATCAGCTTAGGCAAGTGACCCAATCTCCATCTCATCCTACGCACCCTTTTGTATTCCCTTTTGCAGTCACCTATGACAATTAATAGAAAATAAAATCAAATTAAAAATTCTGACCCGTCGAGTATGCCCTAACCTCTAACAAAACAGTGCTTAATCAAATGTGTGATACCCTTGCCATCTAATGAAGTAATTAAATATATGTTTGCAACCAACAACTAAATGCACAGCCAACATCAACACAACTTTGAGAGCGCTTTCAACGTTAACCAATTGATGGGTAAGTGATCGGCTTCGGTCGTTTTAAATCTGCTAACAAAAATTATTTCATTAAATTGGCAAATCAATTGTAACATATCAGCACATAGAAAAGTACATTGACCTAGTCCCACCTTGATCAGCTGTGCTTGCACGTATTTTTTTTTGCCTTTGCTTACGTGCAGCTTAATGATAACGAATTCTTTTTATTGCCCTTAATGAACATTAACCTCCGCGAACAGCAACAGTTGGTTTTTGCAGAAAGTAATTTTGTTTCGTTTCGATCGACTCCTTTTGTGTTTGACTAAATGATCATTAATAGTTTAACTAAGAATAAAATCTCCGCCTGTAACGAAGTTAGATAATTTTACAATTCTTAATGATCATTAACTCCGTTTGCTTTGCGTGATCTGCCTGAGTTCAGAAGAAGTTTATGATCTTTAATGATCATTAGATAATTATATTTGCCAACAACTTATTTTTCTAAATATCTCTAAATATAATTGTATCTATTTAATTATAAATGAAAGCATAATTATATACTTATACGCTAAAACATATATTAAGCATGAATTGAATTTTAATTGCACTTCTTTCCTAGCCGTAATCATGAATAGTTTCTTAAGCTTTTTTTTGTAATAAAATGGAATTTATAATGAATTGCTAAAATACCTTCTCTTTGTGGAGCCATGCATCATCCTAAAATGACAGGGATTTAAATCTAGAGTGTGTTCTAGGGATCACCGACCTGCGATGGGTCTTGCGGCATTGGTGATCACGGTAGGGTGGGCATGTTGCTGTCTCCACGACACCTGGACAGCACAATAACAAACACACAAACGCCTCAGCAGCTGCAACAACATCTTTGCAGCCAACTTACAGAAGCCATGTACTTATCCGTCCTAATTTCTTCTTTACTTCTAATGCTATCCTCGTCTATCTAATATTAAACCTCAAAGCCAATTTTTAGCACGCGAATTGTTAATAATTTTATCTATGTAGTCAGCGAGTAGGTAGCACGGTGAACCAATGTATAGAGACCCACCCCTTTGCCGACGACATTTTGAGCCGGAACCAGCGCGTGCTTCATTCGTCGCTACACCCAACATCAGCTCGTCAGACTGGACATAGCCTTGGTTGTATGTTACAATATGTCACAAGTATGTCCCAAGTATGTCCCAAGTATGTCCCAAGAATGTCCCAAATTTGTCCCAAGTATGTCCCAAGTATGTCCCAACTATGTCCCAAGTATGTCCCAAATATGTCACAAGTATGTCCCAAGTATGTCCCAAGAATGTCCCAAATATGTCCCAAGTATGTCCCAAGTATGTCCCAACTATGTCCCAAGTATGTCCCAAATATGTCCAAATTATGTCCCTAGTATGTACCAAGTATGTCCGAAATATGTCCCAAGTATGTCCGAAATATGTCCCAAGTATGTCCCAAGTATTTCCCAAGTAAGTCCCAAGTATGTCCCAAATATGTCTCAAGTATGTCCCAAGTATGTCCCAAGTATGTCCCAAATATGTCCCAAGTATGTCCCAAGTATGTCCCAACTATGTCCCAAGTATGTCCCAAATATGTCCCAATTATGTCCCAAGTATGTCCCAAGTAGGTCCGAAATATGTCCCAAGTATGTCCGAAATATGTCCCAAGTATGTCCCAAGTATTTCCCAAGTATGTCCCAAGTATGTCCCAAATATGTCTCAAGTATGTCCCAAGTATGTCCCAAGTATGTCCCAAGTATGTCCCAAGTATGTCCCAAGTATGTCCCAAATATGTCCCAAGTATGTCCCAAATATGTCCCAAGTATGTCCGAAATATGTCCCAACTATGTCCCAAGTATATCCCAAGTATGTCCCAAATATGTCCCAAGTTTGTCCCAAGTATGTCCCAAGTATGTCCCAAGTATGTCCCAAGTATGTCCCAAGTATGTCCCAAGTATGTCCCAAAGTATGTCCCAAATATGTCCCAAGTATGTCCCAAGTACATATGTCCCAAGTATGTCCCAAAAATGTCCCAAATATTTTCCAAGTATGTCCCAAGAATGTCCCAAATATGTCCCAAGAATGTCCCAAATATGTCCCAAGTTTGTCCGAAGTATGTCCCATATATGTCCCAAGTATGTCCCAAGTATGTCCCAAGTATGTCCCAAGTATGTCCTAAGTATGTCCCCAATATGTTCCAAGTATGTCCCAAGTATGTCCCAACTATATCCCAAGTATGTCCCAACTATGTCCCAGGTATGTCCCAACTATGTCACAAGTATGTCCCAAGTATGTCCCAAGAATGTCCCAAATATGTCCCAAGTATGTCCCAAGTATGTCCCGACTATGTCCAAAGTATGTCCCAAATATGTCCCAAGTATGTCCCAAATATGTCGCAAGTATGTTCCAACAATGTCCCAAGTATGTCCCAAGTATGTCCCAAATATGTCCCAAATATGTCCCAAGTATGTCCCAAGTATGTCCCAAGTATGTCCCAAGAATGTCCCAAGTATGTTCCAAGTATGTCCCAAATATGTCCCAAGTATGTCCCAAATATGTCCCAAGTATGTCCCAAGTATATCCCAAGTATGTCCCAAATATGTCCCAAGTATGTCCCAAGTATGTCCCATATATGTCCCAAGTATGTCCCAAGTATGTCCCAAGTATGTCCCAAGTATGTCCCAAGTATGTCCCAAGTATGTCCCAAGTATGTCCCAAGTATGTCCTAAGTATGTCCCAAATATGTTCCAAGTATGTCCCAAGAATGTCCCAAATATGTCCCAAGTATGTCTCAAGTATGTCCCAAATATGTCCCAAGTATGTCCGAAATATGTCCCAAGTATGTCCCAAATATGTCCCAAATATGTCCCAAGTATATCCCAAGTATGTCCCAAATATGTCCCAAGTATGTCCCAAGAATGTTCCAAATATGTTCCAAGTATGTCCCAAGTATGTCCCAAATATGTCTCAAGTATGTCCCAAGTATGTCCCAAACTATGTCCCAAGTATGTCCCAAATATGTCCCAATTATGTCCCTAGTATGTCCCAAGTATGTCCGAAATATGTCCCAAGTATGTCCGAAATATGTCCCAAGTATGTCCCAAGTATTTCCCAAGTAAGTCCCAAGTATGTCCCAAATATGTCTCAAGTATGTCCCAAGTATGTCCCAAATATGTCCCAAGTATGTCCCAAGTATGTCCCAAATATGTCCCAAGTATGTCCCAAGTATGTCCCAAGTATGTCCCAAGTATGTCCCAAGTATGTCCCAAGTATGTCCCAAATATGTCCCAAGTATGTCCGAAATATGTCCCAAGTATGTCCCAAGTATGTCCCAAGTATGTCCCAAGTATGTCCCAAGTATGTCCCAAATATGTCCCAAGTATGTCCCAAGTATGTCCCAAATATGTCCCAAGTATGTCCCAAGTATGTCCCAAGTATGTCCCAAGTATGTCCCAAATATGTTTCAAGTATGTCCCAAGTATGTCCCAAATATGTCCCAAGTATGTCCCAAGTATGTCCCAAGTATGTCCCAAGTATGTCCCAAATATGTCCCAAGTATGTCCCAAATATGTCCCAAATATGTCCCAAATATGTCCCAAGAATGTCCCAAATATGTCCCAAGTATGTCCCAAGTATGTCCCAAGTATGTCCCAAATATGTCACAAGTATGTCCCAAGTATGTCCCAAGAATGTCCCAAATATGTCCCAAGTATGTCCCAAGTATGTCCCAACTATGTCCCAAGTATGTCCCAAATATGTCCCAATTATGTCCCAAGTATGTCCCAAGTATGTCCGAAATATGTCCCAAGTATGTCCGAAATATGTCCCAAGTATGTCCCAAGTATTTCCCAAGTAAGTCCCAAGTATGTCCCAAATATGTCTCAAGTATGTCCCAAGTATGTCCCAAGTTTGTCCCAAATATGTCCCAAGTATGTCCCAAGTTTGTCCCAAATATGTTCCAAGTATGTCCCAAGAATGTCCCAAATATGTCCCAAGTATGTCCCAAGTATGTCCCAAGTATGTCCCAAGTATGTCCCAAATATGTCCCAAGTATGTCCCAAGTATGTCCCAAGTATGTCCCAAGAATGTCCCAAATATGTCCCAAGTATGTCCCAAGTATGTCCCAAGTATGTCTCAAGTATGTCCCAAGTATGTCCCAAATATGTCCCAAGTATGTCCCAAGTATGTCCCAAGTATGTCCCAAGTATGTCCCAAGTATGTCCCAAATATGTCCCAAGTATGTCCCAAGTATGTCCCAAGTATGTCCCAAATATGTCCCAAGTATGTCCCAAATATGTCCCAAGTATGTCCCAAGTATGTCCCAAATATGTCCCAAATATGTCCCAAGTATGTCCCAAATATGTCCCAAGTATGTCCCAAGTATGTCCCAAATATGTCCCAAGTATGTCCCAAGTATGTCCCAAATATGTCCCAAGTATGTCCCAAATATGTCCCAAGTATGTCCCAAATGTCCCAAGTATGTCCCAAGTATGTCCCAAGTATGTCCCAAATATGTCCCAAGTATGTCCCAAGTATGTCCCAAGTATGTCCCCAAAGTATGTCCCAAATATGTCCCAAGTATGTCCCAAGTATGTCCCAAGTATGTCCCAAAGTATGTCCCAAGTATGTCCCAAGTATGTCCCAAGTATGTCCCAAGTATGTCCCAATATGTCCCAAGTATGTCCCAAGTATGTCCCAAGTATGTCCCAAGTATGTCCCAAGTATGTCCCAAGTATGTCCCAAGTATGTCCCAAATATGTCCCAAGTATGTCCCAAGTATGTCCCAAGTATGTCCCAAATATGTCCCAAGTATGTCCCAAATATGTCCCAAGTATGTCCCAAGTATGTCCCAAGTATGTCCCAAATATGTCCCAAGTATGTCCCAAGTATGTCCCAAGTATGTCCCAAGTATGTCCCAAGTATGTCCCAAGTTTGTCCCAAATATGTCCCAAGTATGTCCCAAGTATGTCCCAAGTATGTCCCAAATATGTCCCAAGTATGTCCCAAATATGTCCCAAGTATGTCCCAAGTATGTCCCAAGTATGTCCCAAGTATGTCCCAAATATGTCCCAAGTATGTCCCAAGTATGTCCCAAGTATGTCCAAGAATGTCCCAAATATGTCCCAAGTATGTCCCAAGTATGTCCCAAGTATGTCCCAAGTATGTCCCAAGTATGTCCCAAATATGTCCCAAGTATGTCCCAAGTATGTCCCAAGTATGTCCCAAATATGTCCCAAGTATGTCCCAAGTATGTCCCAAGTATGTCCCAAGTATGTCCCAAATATGTCCCAAGTATGTCCCAAGTATGTCCCAAATATGTCCCAAGTATGTCCCAAGTATGTCCCAAGTATGTCCCAAGTATGTCCCAAGTATGTCCCAAGTATGTCCCAAATATGTCCCAAGTATGTCCCAAGTATGTCCCAAGTATGTCCCAAGTATGTCCCAAGTATGTCCCAAGTATGTCCCAAGTATGTCCCAAGTATGTCCCAAGTATGTCCCAAGTATGTCCCAAATATGTCCCAGATATGTCCCAAAGTATGTCCCAAGTATGTCCCAAGTATGTCCCAAGTATGTCCCAAGTATGTCCCAAGTATGTCCCAAGTATGTCCCAAGTATGTCCCAAGTATGTCCCAAGTATGTCCCAAGTATGTCCCAAATATGTCCCAAGTATGTCCCAAGTATGTCCCAATATGTCCCAAGTATGTCCCAAGTATGTCCCAAATATGTCCCAAGTATGTCCCAAATAAGTCCCAAGTATGTCCCAAGTATGTCCCAAGTATGTCCCAAGTATGTCCCAAGTATGTCCCAAGTATGTCCCAAGTATGTCCCAAGTATGTTCCAAAGTATGTCCCAAATATGTCCCAAGTATGTCCCAAATATGTCCCAAGTATGTCCGAAGTATGTCCCAAGTATGTCCCAAGTATGTCCCAAGTATGTCCCAAATATGTCCCAAGTATGTCCCAAATATGTCCCAAGTATGTCCCAAGTATGTCCCAAGTATGTCCCAAGTATGTCCCAAGTATGTCCCAAGTATGTCCCAAGTATGTCCCAAGTATGTCCCAAGTATGTCCCAAGTATGTCCCAAGTATGTCCCAAATATGTCCCAAGTATGTCCCAAGTATGTCCCAAGTATGTCCCAAATATGTCCCAAGTATGTCCCAAGTATGTCCCAAGTATGTCCCAAGTATGTTCCCAAGTATGTCCCAAGTATGTCCCAAGTATGTCCCAAATATGTCCCAATATGTCCCAAATATGTCCAATGTCCCAAATATGTCCCAAGTATGTCCCAAATATGTCCCAAGTATGTCCCAAGTATGTCCCAAGTATGTCCCAAGTATGTCCCAAGTATGTCCCAAGTATGTCCCAAGTATGTCCCAAGTATGTCCCAAGTATGTCCCAAGTATGTCCCAAATATGTCCCAAGTATGTCCCAAGTATGTCCCAAATATGTCCCAAGTATGTCCCAAGTATGTCCCAAGTATGTCCCAAATATGTCCCAAGTATGTCCCAAGTATGTCCCAAGTATGTCCGAAGTATGTCCCAAGTATGTCCCAAATATGTCCCAAGTATGTCCCAAGTATGTCCCAAGTATGTCCGAAATATGTCCCAAGTATGTCCCAAGTATGTCCCAAGTATGTCCCAAGTATGTCCCAAATATGTCCCAAGTATGTCCCAAATATGTCCCAAGTATGTCCCAAGTATGTCCCAAGTATGTCCCAAGTATGTCCCAAGTATGTCCCAAGTATGTCCCAAGTATGTCCCAAGTATGTCCCAAGTATGTCCAAAGTATGTCCCAAATATGTCCCAAGTATGTCCCAAGTATGTCCCAAGTATGTCCCAAATATGTCCCAAGTATGTCCCAAGTATGTCCCAAGTATGTCCAAATATGTCCCAAGTATGTCCCAAGTATGTCCCAAATATGTCCCAAGTATGTCCCAAGTATGTCCCAAGTATGTCCCAAATATGTCCCAAGTATGTCCCAAATATGTCCCAAGTATGTCCCAAATATGTCCCAAATATGTCCCAAGTATGTCCCAAGTATGTCCCAAATATGTCCCAAGTATGTCCCAAATATGTCCCAAGTATGTCCCAAATATGTCCCAAGTATGTCCCAAGTATGTCCCAAATATGTCCCAAGTATGTCCCAAGTATGTCCCAAGTATGTCCCAAATATGTCCCAAGTATGTCCCAAGTATGTCCCAAATATGTCCCAAGTATGTCCCAAATATGTCCCAAGTATGTCCCAAGTATGTCCCAAATATGTCCCAAGTATGTCCCAAATATGTCCCAAGTATGTCCCAAGTATGTCCCAAGTATGTCCCAAATATGTCCCAAGTATGTCCCAAATATGTCCCAAGTATGTCCCAAGTATGTCCCAAGTATGTCCCAAATATGTCCCAAGTATGTCCCAAATATGTCCCAAGTATGTCCCAAGTATGTCCCAAGTATGTCCCAAGTATGTCCCAAGTATGTCCCAAGTATGTCCCAAGTATGTCCCAAGTATGTCCCAAATATGTCCCAAGTATGTCCCAAGTATGTCCCAAGTATGTCCCAAGTATGTCCCAAGTATGTCCCAAGTATGTCCCAAATATGTCCCAAGTATGTCCCAAGTATGTCCCAAATATGTCCCAAGTATGTCCCAAGTATGTCCCAAGTATGTCCCAAATATGTCCCAAGTATGTCCCAAATATGTCCCAAATATGTCCCAAGTATGTCCCAAGTATGTCCCAAGTATGTCCCAAATATGTCCCAAGTATGTCCCAAGTATGTCCCAAGTATGTCCCAAGTATGTCCCAAGTATGTCCCAAGTATGTCCCAAGTATGTCCCAAATTATGTCCCAAATATGTCCCAAGTATGTCCCAAGTATGTCCCAAGTATGTCCCAAGTATGTCCCAAGTATGTCCCAAATATGTCCCAAGTATGTCCCAAGTATGTCCCAAATATGTCCCAAGTATGTCCCAAATATGTCCCAAGTATGTCCCAAGTATGTCCCAAGTATGTCCCAAATATGTCCCAAGTATGTCCCAAGTATGTCCCAAGTATGTCCCAAGTATGTCCCAAGTATGTCCCAAGTATGTCCCAAGTATGTCCCAAATATGTCCCAAGTATGTCCCAAATATGTCCCAAGTATGTCCCAAGTATGTCCCAAATATGTCCCAAGTATGTCCCAAGTATGTCCCAAGTATGTCCCAAGTATGTCCCAAGTATGTCCCAAGTATGTCCCAAATATGTCCCAAGTATGTCCCAAGTATGTCCCAAGTATGTCCCAAGTATGTCCCAAGTATGTCCCAAGTATGTCCCAAGTATGTCCCAAGTATGTCCCAAATATGTCCCAAGTATGTCCCAAGTATGTCCCAAATATGTCCCAAGTATGTCCCAAGTATGTCCCAGTATGTCCCAAATATGTCCCAAGTATGTCCCAAGTATGTCCCAAATATGTCCCAAGTATGTCCCAAGTATGTCCCAAATATGTCCCAAGTATGTCCCAAGTATGTCCCAAGTATGTCCCAAATATGTCCCAAGTATGTCCCAAGTATGTCCCAAGTATGTCCCAAATATGTCCCAAGTATGTCCCAAATATGTCCCAAGTATGTCCCAAATATGTCCCAAGTATGTCCCAAGTATGTCCCAAGTATGTCCCAAGTATGTCCCAAATATGTCCCAAGTATGTCCCAAGTATGTCCCAAGTATGTCCCAAGTATGTCCCAAATATGTCCCAAGTATGTCCCAAGTATGTCCCAAGTATGTCCCAAGTATGTCCCAAGTATGTCCCAAGTATGTCCCAAATATGTCCCAAGTATGTCCCAAGTATGTCCCAAGTATGTCCCAAGTATGTCCCAAGTATGTCCCAAGTATGTCCCAAGTATGTCCCAAGTATGTCCCAAATATGTCCCAAGTATGTCCCAAATATGTCCCAAGTATGTCCCAAGTATGTCCCAAGTATGTCCCAAATATGTCCCAAGTATGTCCCAAATATGTCCCAAGTATGTCCCAAGTATGTCCCAAGTATGTCCCAAGTATGTCCCAAATATGTCCCAAGTATGTCCCAAGTATGTCCCAAGAATGTCCCAAATATGTCCCAAGTATGTCCCAAGTATGTCCCAAGTATGTCCCAAGTATGTCCCAAATATGTCCCAAATATGTCCCAAGTATGTCCCAAGTATGTCCCAAATATGTCCCAAGTATGTCCCAAGTATGTCCCAAGTATGTCCCAAGTATGTCCCAAGTATGTCCCAAGTATGTCCCAAGTATGTCCCAAGTATGTCCCAAGTATGTCCCAAGTATGTCCCAAATATGTCCCAAGTATGTCCCAAGTATGTCCCAAATATGTCCCAAGTATGTCCCAAGTATGTCCCAAGTATGTCCCAAGTATGTCCCAAGTATGTCCCAAATATGTCCCAAGTATGTCCCAAGTATGTCCCAAGTATGTCCCAAATATGTCCCAAGTATGTCCCAAATATGTCCCAAGTATGTCCCAAGTATGTCCCAAGTATGTCCCAAATATGTCCCAAGTATGTCCCAAGTATGTCCCAATATGTCCCAAGTATGTCCCAAGTATGTCCCAAGTATGTCCCAAGTATGTCCCAAGTATGTCCCAAGTATGTCCCAAATATGTCCCAAATATGTCCCAAGTATGTCCCAAGTATGTCCCAAGTATGTCCAAGTATGTCCCAAGTATGTCCCAAGTATGTCCCAAGTATGTCCCAAGTATATCCCAAATATGTCCCAAGTATGTCCCAAGTATGTCCCAAGTATGTCCCAAGTATGTCCCAAATATGTCCCAAATATGTCCCAAGTATGTCCCAAGTATGTCCCAAATATGTCCCAAGTATGTCCCAAATATGTCCCAAGTATGTCCCAAGTATGTCCCAAGTATGTCCCAAGTATGTCCCAAATATGTCCCAAGTATGTCCCAAGTATGTCCCAAGTATGTCCCAAATATGTCCCAAATATGTCCCAAGTATGTCCCAAGTATGTCCCAAGTATGTCCCAAGTATGTCCCAAATATGTCCCAAGTATGTCCCAAGTATGTCCCAAATATGTCCCAAGTATGTCCCAAGTATGTCCCAAATATGTCCCAATTATGTCCCAAGTATGTCCCAAGTATGTCCCAAGTATGTCCCAAGTATGTCCCAAGTATGTCCCAAGTATGTCCCAAGTATGTCCCAAATATGTCCCAAGTATGTCCCAAATATGTCCCAAGTATGTCCCAAATATGTCCCAAATATGTCCCAAATATGTCCCAAGTATGTCCCAAAGTATGTCCCAAGTATGTCCCAAATATGTCCCAAATATGTCCCAAGTATGTCCCAAGTATGTCCCAAATATGTCCCAAGTATGTCCCAAGTATGTCCCAAGTATGTCCCAAGTATGTCCCAATTATGTCCCAAGTATGTCCCAAGTATGTCCCAAATATGTCCCAAGTATGTCCCAAGTATGTCCCAAATATGTCCCAAGTATGTCCCCAAGTATGTCCCAAGTATGTCCCAAATATGTCCCAAGTATGTCCCAAATATGTCCCAAGTATGTCCCAAGTATGTCCCAAATATGTCCCAAATATGTCCCAAGTATGTCCCAAATATGTCCCAAGTATGTCCCAAATATGTCCCAAGTATGTCCCAAGTATGTCCCAATATGTCCCAAGTATGTCCCAAGTATGTCCCAAGTATGTCCCAAGTATGTCCCAAGTATGTCCCAAATATGTCCCAAGTATGTCCCAAGTATGTCCCAAATATGTCCCAAGTATGTCCCAAGTATGTCCCAAGTATGTCCCAAGTATGTCCCAAGTATGTCCCAAGTATGTCCCAAGTATGTCCCAAGTATGTCCCAAGTATGTCCCAAATATGTCCCAAGTATGTCCCAAATATGTCCCAAGTATGTCCCAAGTATGTCCCAAATATGTCCCAAGTATGTCCCAAGTATGTCCCAAATATGTCCCAAGTATGTCCCAAATATGTCCCAATATGTCCCAAGTATGTCCCAAGTATGTCCCAAATATGTCCCAAGTATGTCCCAAATATGTCCCAATGTATGTCCCAAGTATGTCCCAAGTATGTCCCAAATATGTCCCAAGTATGTCCCAAGTATGTCCCAAGTATGTCCCAAATATGTCCCAAGTATGTCCCAAATATGTCCCAAGTATGTCCCAAGTATGTCAATGTCCCAAATATGTCCCAAGTATGTCCCAAATATGTCCCAAGTATGTCCCAAGTATGTCCCAAGTATGTCCCAAGTATGTCCCAAGTATGTCCCAAAAGTCCAAGTATGTCCCCAATATGTCCCAAGTATGTCCCAAATATGTCCCAAGTATGTCCCAAATATGTCCCAAATTCCGTATGTCCCAAGTATGTCCCAAATATGTCCCAAATATGTCCCAAGTATGTCCCAAATATGTCCCAAGTATGTCCCAAGTATGTCCCAAGAATGTCCCAAGTATGTCCCAAATATGTCCCAAGTATGTCCCAAGTATGTCCCAAGTATGTCCCAAGTATGTCCCAAGTATGTCCCAAGTATATCCCAAGTTTGTCCCAATATGTCCCAAGTATGTCCCAAGTATGTCCCAAGTATGTCCCAAGTATGTCCCAAGTATGTCCCAAGTATGTCCCAAATATGTCCCAAGTATGTCCCAAGTATGTCCCAAGTATGTCCCAAATATGTCCCAAGTATGTCCCAAGTATGTCCCAAGTATGTCCCAAATATGTCCCAAGTATGTCCCAAGTATGTCCCAAGTATGTCCCAAATATGTCCCAAGTATGTCCCAAGTATGTCCCAAGTATGTCCCAAGTTTGTCCCAAATATGTCCCAAGTATGTCCCAAGTATGTCCCAAATATGTCCCAAGTATGTCCCAAGTATGTCCCAAGTATGTCCCAAATATGTCCCAAGTATGTCCCAAATATGTCCCAAATATGTCCCAAGTATGTCCCAAGTATGTCCCAAGTATGTCCTAAGTATGTCCCAAGTATGTCCCAAGTATGTCCCAAGTATGTCCCAACTATGTCCCAAGTATGTCCCAAGTATGTCCCAAATATGTCCCAAGTATGTCCCAACTATGTCCCAAGTATGTCCCAGGTATGTCCCATATATGTCCCAAGTATATCCCAAGTTTTTCCCACATATGTCCCAAGTATGTCCCAAGTATGTGCCAAGTATGTCCCAAGTATGTCCCAAGTATGTCCCAAGTATGTCCCAAGTATGTCCCAAATATGTCCCAAGTATGTCCCAAGTATGTCCCAAATATGTCCCAAGTCCGAAATATGTCCCAAGTATGTCCCAAGTATGTCCCAACTATGTCCCAATTATGTCCCAAGTATGTCCCAAATATGTCCCAAATATGTCCCAAGTATGTCCCAAGTATGTCCCAAGAATGTCCCAAATATGTCCCAAATATGTCCCAAGTATGTCCCAAGTATGTCGCAACTATGTCCCAAGTATGTCAAAAATATGTCACAAGTAGGTCCCAAGTATGTCCCAAGAATGTCCCAAATATGTCCCAAGTATGTCCCAAATATGTCCCAAGTATGTCCCAAGTATGTCCCAAGTATGTCCCAAATATGTCCCAAGTATGTCCCAAGTATGTCCCAAGTATGTCCCAAGTATGTCCCAAGTATGTCCCAAGTATGTCCCAAGTATGTCCCAATATGTCCCAAGTATGTCCCAAGTATGTCCCAAGTATGTCCCAAATATGTCCCAAGTATGTCCCAAATATGTCCCAAGTATGTCCCAAGTATGTCCCAAGTATGTCCCAAATATGTCCCAAGTATGTCCCAAGTATGTCCCAAGTATGTCCCAAGTATGTCCCAAGTATGTCCCAAATATGTCCCAAGTATGTCCCAAGTATGTCCCAAGTATGTCCCAAGTATGTCCCAAATATGTCCCAAGTATGTCCCAAGTATGTCCCAAATATGTCCCAAATATGTCCCAGTATGTCCCAAGTATGTCCCAAGTATGTCCCAAGTATGTCCCAAGTATGTCCCAAATATGTCCCAAGTATGTCCCAAGTATGTCCCAAGTATGTCCCAAGTATGTCCCAAATATGTCCCAAATATGTCCCAAGTATGTCCCAAGTATGTCCCAAGTATGTCCCAAGTATGTCCCAAGTATGTCCCAAGTATGTCCCAAGTATGTCCCAAATATGTCCCAAATATGTCAAGTATGTCCCAAGTATGTCCCAAGTATGTCCCAAGAATGTCCCAAGTATGTCCCAAGTATGTCCCAAGTATGTCCCAAGTATGTCCCAAGTATGTCCCAAATGTCCCAAGTATGTCCCAAGTATGTCCCAATATGTCCCAAGTATGTCCCAAGTATGTCCCAAGTATGTCCCAAGTATGTCCCAAGTATGTCCCAAGTATGTCCCAAATATGTCCCAAGTATGTCCCAAATATGTCCCAAATATGTCCCAAGTATGTCCCAAGTATGTCCCAAGTATGTCCCAAGTATGTCCCAAATATGTCCCAAGTATGTCCCAAGTATGTCCCAAATATGTCCCAAATATGTCCCAAGTATGTCCCAATATGTCCCAAATATGTCCCAAGTATGTCCCAATGTCCCAAATATGTCCCAAGTATGTCCCAAATATGTCCCAAGTATGTCCCAAGAATGTCCCAAATATGTCCCAAGTATGTCCCAAGTATGTCCCAAATATGTCCCAAGTATGTCCCAAGTATGTCCCAAATATGTCCCAAGTATGTCCCAAGTATGTCCCAAGAATGTCCCAAATATGTCCCAAGTATGTCCCAATATGTCCCAAGTATGTCCCAAGTATGTCCCAAGTATGTCCCAAGTATGTCCCAAATATGTCCCAAGTATGTCCCAAGTATGTCCCAAGTATGTCCCAAGTATGTCCCAAGTATGTCCCAAGTATGTCCCAAGTATGTCCCAAATATGTCCCAAGTATGTCCCAAGTATGTCCCAAGTATGTCCCAAGTATGTCCCAAGTATGTCCCAAGTATGTCCCAAGTATGTCCCAAGTATGTCCCAAGTATGTCCCAAGTATGTCCGAAGTATGTCCCAAGTATGTCCCAAATATGTCCCAAGTATGTCCCAAATATGTCCCAAGTATGTCCCAAATATGTCCCAAGTATGTCCCAAGTATGTCCCAAGAATGTCCCAAATATGTCCCAAGTATGTCCCAAGTATGTCCCAACTATGTCCCAAGTATGTCCCAAATATGTCACAAATATGTCCCAAGTATGTCCCAAGAATGTCCCAAATATGTCCCAAGTATGTCCCAAGTATGTCCCAACTATGTCCCAAGTATGTCCCAAGTATGTCCCAAATATGTCCCAAGTATGTCCCAAGTATGTCCCAAGTATGTCCGAAATATGTCCCAAGTATGTCCCAAGTATGTCCCAAGTATGTCCCAAATATGTCCCAAGTATGTCCCAAATATGTCCCAAGTATGTCCCAAATATGTCCCAAGTATGTCCCAAATATGTCCCAAGTATGTCCCAAATATGTCCCAAGTATGTCCCAAGTATGTCCCAAATATGTCCCAAATATGTCCCAAGTATGTCCCAATATGTCCCAAGAATGTCCCAAGTATGTCCCAAGTATGTCCCAAATATGTCCCAAGTATGTCCCAAATATGTCCCAAATATGTCCCAAGTATGTCCCAATATATGTCCCAAGTATGTCCCAAGTATGTCCCAAGTATGTCCCAAATATGTCCCAAGTATGTCCCAAGTATGTCCCAAGTATGTCCCAAGTATGTCCCAATGTAATGTCCCAAGTATGTCCCAAGTATGTCCCAAATATGTCCCAAGTATGTCCCAAGTATGTCCCAAGTATGTCCCAAATATGTCCCAAGTATGTCCCAAGTATGTCCCAAGTATGTCCCAAATATGTCCCAAGTATGTCCCAAATATGTCCCAAGTATGTCCCAAATATGTCCCAAGTATGTCCCAAATATGTCCCAAGTATGTCCCAAATATGTTCCAAGAATGTCCCAAATATGTCCCAAGTATGTCCCAAATATGTCCCAAGTATGTCCCAAGTATGTCCCAAGTATGTCCCAAATATGTCCCAAGTATGTCCCAAGTATGTCCCAAATATGTCCCAAATATGTCCCAAGTATGTCCCAAGTATGTCCCAAGTATGTCCCAAGTATGTCCCAAATATGTCCCAAGTATGTCCCAAGTATGTCCCAAATATGTCCCAAGTATGTCCCAAGTATGTCCCAAGTATGTCCCAAATATGTCCCAAGTATGTCCGAAATATGTCCCAAGTATGTCCCAAATATGTCCCAAATATGTCCCAAGTATGTCCCAAATATGTCCCAAATATGTCCCAAATATGTCCCAAGTATGTCCCAAATATGTCCCAAGTATGTCCCAAATATGTCCCAAGTATGTCCCAAGTATGTCCCAAATATGTCCCAAGTATGTCCCAAGTATGTCCCAAGTATGTCCCAAGTATGTCCCAAGTATTTCCCAAGTAAGTCCCAAGTTTATCCCAAATATGTTCCAAGTATGTCCCAAGAATGTCCCAAGTATGTCCCAAGTATGTCCCAAGTATGTCCCAAGTATGTCCCAAATATTTCCCAATTAGGTCCAAGTATATCCCAAGTTGGTCCCAAATATGTCCCAAGTATGTCAAAAATATGTCCCAAGTATATCCCAAATATGTCCCAAGTATGTCCCAAATATGTCCCAAATATGTCCCAAGTATGTCCCAAATATGTCCCAAGTATGTCCCAAATATGTCCCAAGTATGTCCCAAATATGTCCCAATTATGTCCCAAGTATGTCCCAAATATGTCCCAAATATGTCACAAGTATGTCCCAAATATGTCCCAATTATGTCCCAAGTATGTCCCAAGTATGTCCCAAATATTTCCCAATTATGTCCCAAGTATGTCCCAAGTATGTCCCAAGTTGGTCCCAAATATGTCCCAAGTATGTCCCAAATATGTCCCAAGTATGTCCCAAATATGTTCCAAGAATGTCCGAAATATGTCCCATGTATGTCCCAAATATGTCCCAATTATGTCCCAAGTATGTCCCAAATATGTCCCAAATATGTCCCAAGTATGTCCCAAATATGTCCCAATTATGTCCCTAGTATGTCCCAAGTATGTCCGAAATATGTCCCAAGTATGTCCCAAGTATGTCCCAAGTAAGTCCCAAGTATGTCCCAAATATGTTCCAAGTATGTCCCAAGAATGTCCCAAATATGTCCCAAGTATGTCCCAAGTATGTCCCAAGTATGTCCCAAATATGTCCCAAGTATGTCCGAAATATGTCCCAAATATGTCCCAAGTATGTCCCAAGAATGTTCCAAATATGTCCCAAGTATGTCCCAAGTATGTCCCAAGTATGTCCCAAGTATGTCCCAAGTATGTCCCAAATATGTCCCAAGTATGTCCCAAGTATGTCCCAAGTATGTCCCAAGTATGTCCCAAATATGTCCCAAGTATGTCCCAAATATGTCCCAAGTATGTCCCAAATATGTTCCAAGAATGTCCCAAATATGTCCCAAGTATGTCCCAAATATGTCCCAAGTATGTCCCAAGTATGTCCCAAATATGTCCCAATTATGTCCCAAGTATGTCCCAAGTATGTCCGAAATATGTCCCAAGTATGTCCCAAGTATGTCCCAAGAAAGTCCCAAGTTTGTCCCAAATATGTTCCAAGTATGTCCCAAGAATGTCCCAAATATGTCCCAAGTATGTCCCAAGTATGTCCCAAGTATGTCCCAAATATGTCCCAAGTATGTCCCAAATATGTCCCAAATATGTCCCAAGTATGTCCCAAGTATGTCCCAAATATGTCCCAAATATGTCCCAAGTATGTCCCAAGTATGTCCCAAGTATGTCCCAAATATGTCCCAAGTATGTCCCAAATATGTCCCAAGTATGTCCCAACTATGTCCCAAGTATGTCCCAAGTATGTCCCAAATATGTCCCAAGTATGTCCCAAGTTTTTCCCATATATGTCCCAAGTATGTCCCAAGTATGTGCCAAGTATGTCCCAAGTATGTCCCAAGTATGTCCCAAGTATGTTCCAAGTATGTCCCAAGTATGTCCCAAGTATGTCCCAAATATGTCCCAAGTATGTCCCAAGTATGTCCCAAATATGTTCCAAGAATGTCCGAAATATGTCCCATGTATGTCCCAAATATGTCCCAATTATGTCCCAAGTATGTCCCAAATATGTCCCAAATATGTCACAAGTATGTCCCAAGTATGTCCCAAGAATGTCCCAAATATGTCCCAAGTATGTCCCAAGTATGTCCCAAGTATGTCCCAACTATATCCCAAGTATGTCCCAAATATGTCCCAAGTATGTCCCAAGTATGTCCCAAGAATGTCCCAAATATGTCCCAAGTATGTCCCAAGTATGTCCCAAGTATGTCCCAACTATGTCCCAAGTATGTCCCAAATATGTCCCAAGTATGTCCCAAGTATGTCCCAAGTATGTCCCAAATATGTCCCAAGTATGTCCCAAGTATGTCCCAAATATGTCCCAAGTATGTCCCAAGTATGTCCCAAATATGTCCCAAGTATGTCCGAAATATGTCCCAAGTATGTCCCAAGTATTTCCCAAGTATGTCCCAAGTATGTCCCAAATATGTCCCAAGTATGTCCCAAGAATGTCCCAAGTATGTTCCAAGTATGTCCCAAATATGTCCCAAGTATGTCCGAAATATGTCCCAAGTATGTCCCAAATATGTCCCAAGTATGTCCCAAGTATGTCCCAAATATGTCCCAAGTATGTCCCAAGTATGTCCCAAGTATGTCCCAAGTAAGTCCCAAGTATGTCCCAAATATGTCCCAAGTATGTCCCAAGTATGTCCCAAGTATGTTCCAAGTATGTCCCAAATATGTCCCAAGTATGTCCCAAGTATGTCCCAAGTATGTCCCAAGTATGTCCCAAGTATGTCCCAAGTATGTCCCAAGTATGTCCCAAGTATGTCCCAAGTATGTCCCAAGTATGTCCCAAGTATGTCCCAAATATGTCCCAAGTATGTCCCAAGAATGTCCCAAATATGTCCCAAGTATGTCCCAAGTATGTCCCAAGTATGTCCCAAGTATGTCCCAAATATGTCCCAAGTATGTCCCAAATATGTCCCAAGTATGTCCGAAATATGTCCCAAGTATGTCCCAAGTATTTCCCAAGTAAGTCCCAAGTATGTCCCAAATATGTCTCAAGTATGTCCCAAGTATGTCCCAAGTATGTCCCAAGTATGTCCCAAGTATGTCCCAAGTATGTTCCAAGTATGTTCCAAATATGTTCCAAGTATGTCCCAAGAATGTCCCAAATATGTCCCAAGTATGTCCCAAGTATGTCCCAAGTATGTCCCAAATATGTCCCAAGTATGTCCCAAGTATGTCCCAAGTATGTCCCAAGTATGTCCCAAATATGTTCCAAGTATGTCCCAAGAATGTCCCAAATATGTCCCAAGTATGTCCCAAGTATGTCCCAAATATGTCCCAAGTATGTCCCAAGTATGTCCCAAATATGTCCCAAGTATGTCCCAAGTATGTCCCAAGTATGTCCCAAATATGTTCCAAGTATGTCCTAAGTATGTCCCAAATATGTCCCAAGTATGTCCCAAGTATGTCCCAAGTATGTCCCAAGTATGTCCCAAGTATGTCCCAAGTATGTCCCAAGTATGTCCCAAGTATGTCCCAAGTATGTCCCAAGTATGTCCCAAATATGTCCCAAGTATGTCCCAAGAATGTCCCAAATATGTCCCAAGTATGTCCCAAGTATGTCCCAAATATGTCCCAAGTATGTCCCAAATATGTCCCAAGTATGTCCGAAATATGTCCCAAGTATGTCCCAAGTATGTCCCAAGTAAGTCCCAAGTATGTCCCAAATATGTCCCAAGTTTGTCCCAAATATGTCCCAAGTATGTCCCAAGTATGTCCCAAGTATGTCCTAAGTATGTCCCAAATATGTTCCAAGTATGTCCCAAGTATGTCCCAAATATGTCCCAAGTATGTCCCAAGTATGTCCCAAGTATGTCCCAAGTATGTCCCAAGTATGTCCCAAGTATGTCCCAAGTATGTCCCAAGTATGTCCCAAGTATGTCCCAAATATGTTCCAAGTATGTCCCAAGAATGTCCCAAATATGTCCCAAGTATGTCCCAAGTATGTCCCAAGTATGTCCCAAATATGTCCCAAGTATGTCTCAAGT
This sequence comes from Lordiphosa clarofinis, assembly GCA_018904275.1. Lineage (NCBI taxonomy): Eukaryota > Metazoa > Arthropoda > Insecta > Diptera > Drosophilidae > Lordiphosa > Lordiphosa clarofinis. The sequence goes on from JAEIGQ010000468.1 coordinate 28,097, forward strand.
ATGTCCCAAGTATGTCCCAAGTATGTCCCAAATATGTCCCAAGTATGTCCCAAGAATGTCCCAAATATGTCCCAAGTATGTCCCAAGTATGTCCCAAATATGTCCCAAGTATGTCCCAAGTTTGTCCCAAATATGTCCCAAGTATGTCCCAAGTATGTCCCAAGTATGTCCCAAGAATGTCCCAAGTATGTTCCAAGTATGTCCCAAATATGTCCCAAGTATGTCCGAAATATGTCCCAAGTATGTCCCATATATGTCCCAACAATGTCCCAAGTATATCCCAAGTATGTCCCAAATATGTCCCAAGTATGTCCCAAGAATGTCCCAAATATGTCCCAATTATGTCCCAAGTATGTCCCAAGTAAGTCCCAAATATGTCCCAAGTATGTCCCAACTATGTCCCAAGTATGGCCCAAGTATGTCCGAAATATGTCCAAAGTATGTCCCAACTATATCCCAAGTATGTCCCAAGTATGTCCCATATATGTCCTAAAAATATCCCAAGTATGTCCCATGTATGTCCCAAGTATGTCGCGAAAATGTCCCAAGTATGTCCCAAATATGTCCCAATTATGTCCCAAGTATGTCCCAAGTATGTCCGAAATATGTTCAAAGTATGTCCCAACTATGTCCCAAGTATATCCCAAGTATGTCCCAAATATGTCCCAACTATGTCTCAAGTATGTCCCATATATGTCCCAAGTAAGTCCCAAGTATGTAACAAGTATGTCCCAAGTATGGCCCAAGTATGTCCGAAATATGTCCAAAGTATGTCCCAACTATATCCCAAGTATGTCCCATATATGTCCTAAAAATTTCCCAAGTATGTCCCATATATGTCCCAAGTATGTCGCAAATATGTCCCAAGTAGTAGTAGTATAGTAGTATATATTTTTATTTTCATTGAGATCCATTAATGCTTGTATGTATATAGTTACAAAAATCGTAAAGTGACAAAATGTTTAAAATATTAAGGACTAGCAAATAACCCGTCGCGCTTCGCTGCGCCTTCAATAGTACAACAACGCACACTCACTTACCACCCATTTCCCACCCACATCCCACCCACTTCCCGCCCACATACCACCCACATACCACCCACTCCCACCGTCTTTCCGCCGTCCACTTCCCGCCCATATCCCACCCACTTCCCGCCAATTTCCCGCCCACTTACCGCCATCTCACCCACTTCCCGCCAATATCCCGCCCACTTCCCGCCAATTTCCCGCCCACATCCCACCCACATCTCACCCACTTCCCGCCAATTTCCCGCCCACTTACCGCCCACATCCCGCTCACATTCCACTCACATCCCACCCTCATCCCCCACTTCCCGCCCACATGCCACCCACATCCCACCCACTTCCCGCCCACATACCACCCGCTTCCCGCCCATTTCCCGCCCACATCCCACCCACATCTCACCCACTTCCCGCCAATTTCCCGCCCACTTACCGCCCACATCCCGCTCACATTCCACTCACATCCCACCCTCATCCCCCCACTTCCCGCCCACATACCACCCACTTCCCACCCTCTTTCCGCCGTCCACTTCCCGCCCACATCCAACCCACTTCCCGCCAATTTCCCGCCCACTTACCGCCCACAACCCGCCAACATCCCACCCACATCTCACCCACTTACCGCCCACATCCCGCTCACATTCCACTCACATCCCACCCTCATCCCCCCCACTTCCCGCCCTCTTTCCGCCGTCTTCTTCCCGCCCACATCCCACCCACTTCCCGCCCACTTACCGCCCACAACCCGCCAACATCCCACCCACATCCCACCCACTTCCCGCCCACTTCCCGCCCACATACCACCCACTTCCCGCCCTTTCCCGCCCGCCCACATCCCACCCACATACCACGCACTCCCACACTCTTTCCACCGTCCACTTCCCGCCCACATCCCACCCACTTCCCGCCCACATCCCTCTCACATTCCACTCACATCCCACCCTCATCCCCCCACTTCCCGCCAATTTCCCGCCCACATACCACCCACATCTCACCCACTTCCCGCCAATTTCCCGCCCACTTACCGCCCACATCCCGCTCACATTCCACTCACATCCCACCCTCATCCCCCCACTTCCCGCCCACATGCCACCCACATCCCACCCACTTCCCGCCCACATACCACCCGCTTCCCGCCCATTTCCCGCCCACATCCCACCCACATCTCACCCACTTCCCGCCAATTTCCCGCCCACTTACCGCCCACAACCCGCCAACATCCCACCCACATCCCACCCACTTCCCGCCCACATACACCCACTCCCACCCTCTTCCTCCCCGCCCACATCCCACCCACTTCGCGCCCACTTACCGCCCACAACCCGCCAACATCCCACCCACATCCCACCCACTTCCCGCCCACTTCCCGCCCACATACCACCCACTTCCCGCCCTTTCCCGCCCACATCCCACCACCCACATACCACCCACATACCACGCACTCCCACACTCTTTCCACCGTCCACTTCCCGCCCACATCCCACCCACTTCCCGCCCACATCCCTCTCACATTCCACTCACATCCCACCCTCATCCCCCCACTTCCCGCCAATTTCCCGCCCACATCCCACCCACATCCCACCCACTTCCCGCCCACATACCACCCGCTTCCCGCCCTCTTTCCGCCGGCCACTTCCCGCCCACATCCCACCCACTTCCCGCCAATTTCCCGCCCACAGTTACAAATCATTTGTATGGGAAAAAGAAAAGGGCTATTTTTAGGGTTTTTCCAGCAATAATTCTAATTTTTCTCGCCGTAAAAACCATCCTTGAACTTCAACGAACATTTTAAAAAAAGATTTGGCCAAATTGGTCCAGGCGTTGTTAAGTTATGCGCTTACCAACACATTTTGCGATTCATTTTTATATTATAGATAGAGATTTACAATGATTATAAAAACAATTGGCTGTGGCAAGTTGCCGTTAGCCAAATGTAAGTAAACTTTTTTTTTAAATTTTGACTCATCGATTTTGATCTCCAATACACGTCTCCAAAATCCATTAAAAAATCGCGTCGATACTGCAGACACTCTCTGAGATAGGAAGTGAGCAAACGCCAATTGCTTTCGTTTAAGAGTTTGAACATTTCCAGGTCGGTCAGAGCATCTTTTTCCCAGTATAGGACCCTGAGCTCCTTTAGGATTGGACAGCGAGAAAAGAAGTGGGCGGTGTCTTCTCTCTCTCCGGTGTTGCAGAGAGTGCAATGGCTGGGCCTTGATATATGTGGCATATAGTTAAGGTTAAGCAGTTCCGTTCTCGTTCGAAAAATGACTGATATTGCTGCCACGTCTAAATTGTCACTGAAATAATTTTTATCTAAGTTATAAGTTATACTCCAGTTTGCTGTACGTGTCACGGGACTGACTTTCACGGTCTTGTGATTCAAAGCCAATCCTTTCCCTGCTCTCTATGCTCTGCAGCAGTTGTGTCTGCCAAAGGTTCCATGTACTGTTATACTCTATATTGCAAATTATGTTGTGGTCCAGCGCCATGGCTTCCCACCTGCCAACGAACTGTGATTTTTCTTTTAATAAGTGTTCTGTGACAATTCTTGGCGTGTAGATGGCATTTGCATAGTTTTCTTAATATAATCGAAGTGCAGTAGAAACATAGTTGGGAGACCCGTTTCCAAGTGTATAGCGTAGTTGGGCGAGCATAGAGGCAAGTGGAACACTCTCTTTATATAAAAGCGGAGGAGTTTTTCTACTTCTTCGTATTGACCAAAGCCCCATACTTGGGCTGCATAGCACATAATTGCTCTTGCTGTGGCTAAGAACAATTTGTACTTGGTGCTGTGATTGACGTTTCTTTTTCTAAGCAGTTTGTTCCATGTGGTATTGATCGCAATTTTCGAGTCGCTTAGTTTTTTGTTTAAATGCTTGCGGAATGACATATTTGGAGTTAGAGTGACTCCCAGGTACTGGAATTCGGTGACAATATCTAAGTTCACTCCGTTGATAGACCAAGTATCTGTCCTTGCTTTTCGACCCCTTGTATCTCGTATTACCATTATCTTCGATTTTTCGCAGTTAATTTGAAGACCCCACGTTTGGCAGTACGAGTGCATTGCGTCGATCATTTGCTGCAAATCACGGGCGTTATCGGCCAGAAGTACCATGTCATCGGCATACATTAGGACTTTGATTCGTTCCGACCCCAGTTGAACACCCCCTGGCAGAATGGATGATATATCGTCGACGTACAGTGCGAAAAGTAACGGGCTCAGTAAGCAACCTTGCTTCACTCCAAGGTTCGTCTCAAACCATCGGGATAAGTTGTGGCCATCCCAAACTGCAGTCTTGTTGCAGATGTATAGGCTTTGGATCATTTGAATTACCTTAGTAGATACTCCAATGTTGCTGAGTTTTAGGTAGAGGCTTCGTCTGTCAATCGTATCGAATGCGGCTTTAAAATCGACAAAGAACGCAAACATCTTTTTTTTTGTTTTTTTTTTGAAGTTTTCTGGTGCATTTCCTGTATAAAAAATTGTATTATATACTTTCGTAAGAAGTAGTACAAAGTAAGGTGTGACATTTTTCAGGAACTCTGCTGGGACTCTATCCTCCCCGGGTGCCTTATTTCGTTTACTGCGCGATATTGCTGATGTTACCTCCGTGATATCAATTTCCATATCTAGCTCGGGACACTGGTAAATGGCAAGGCAAAGAGGTGTTGCATTGGAGGAACATCTATAAACAACAGGCTTTGAAAATGCGCTGCCAGTTTGCTTGCATCAATCCTGATTGGTTTGTTAGTCGCGGTTCCATTTACCTGCCTCAGCAGTGTCCAGAGGGCTTTGCTGTCCTTTACAGCGTTCAAGGCTATTTCCATCTGCCTATAGTATTCGTTTTGCGTGCGCTTACATAAGGTCTTGTATTCTTTGTTGGCTGCCCAGTAAGCGGTTTTTGTCAGGCTCGTGGTAGATTTCTGCACCTTACGCAGTAGGCACATGGCTTTGCTTCTTGACTCTGCGCATTCTCTTCCAAACCATGGTTGTTGTCTGATAGAATCATTTTTTTCGGTCTTTGCATAAATTGTGCTGCCTTTGTGATGCATTCTGTTAGGGTCTCTATCGATGTCTAAATAATAAAACGCATATATGGTGCGAGTGAACAGCTCCTTGTATAGAAGCTGACTATTTTTTAATATGTTGGTACTTTCTCTTTTATATATTTTTTGGTTTTACGCCAAGCAGAGAAATGCCTTATTACTAACAGATGTGTCCCTGCTTGGGGGTTGTTTATATTTTAGGTTCTAGTTTCTATTTTTGTGCGCCTCGGCTTGAGGCGGCCGCAGGTAGCGGTCTTTTAAATGCACTGTTCAAATATCTTTCAACATATTGCAGAGGGCAAACAAATTGTATTTTTACTTTACATGTACTTTTCAATTATCTTTGAACATGAATATTGCAGAGGGCAACAATTTGTATTTTTTACATATATATTTTTTTTCTCTTCGATAGTGGACTGTATTTTAAATGTGTATATTTCCATATAGGTTTTAAACTTTTTTGCTCAGATTTTTACATTTTTATATCTTAACATTTCGATTTAATTTAACATTTATTTATTTAACTTTGGATTTACATTGGTTTACTTATCTTCTAATATTGTTGTTTTGTTGAGTCAATTTCATTAATGCCATGTTTATTTTAAAGCACCCTGCGCCGGCAAAAAAAAACTTATGTATAATCTATAACTGGAACAGCTAATTGGTGGTTTGCATTCCATTGCTTTGTGGTGAAAAATTAATCCTAATTGCTTTTTCTTGTTTGCAAATTGTTTTTAGGTACATAACTATTGCAATAATTATAATTGCTAAAACTAAAATCAGTGCAGAATGTCCACTGACGTTGTGCACATTCAAGCCCTTTAACTTAATATTCTCCTTTTTCTGTTCTTCTATCAAGTTTTTTAAAAAATTTATGTCCCTTGTGTTGTTAATCATAACTGTTGTTAGAGGTTTGACTTCATCCATTTTTACCCCATCTGCTATTTTTGTAATGGGAAATGAAGGATTTTGAATTTCATCTTTGGATGATACTGCATACCCCGCCGTCATCAGGTGGTTCTCATGGCGCGCAGTGCAACCTTCTTCTAATTTTAAAACCCCTTGTGGTGCTAATTTTAAGATTTGACTTTGATGGGTGCCACAATTCACTTCTAATTTGGAAACGTTATATATTTTATATAACCATGAATTTGGGAGCGACAGTTCCGTCCAAATGGTTTCTGATGTAGTTTGTTGAAACTCACAATTTGGATTATCTGACTGTTTTAATGATATTTCACAAGAATTATCGGCTGCTGAACTCCATGCCCAATGACCCTTACACATTAGATGATTATTACTTTGACGAACGCATTTGTTGAGTTTTGAGTCTGTCACTAATACGTAAGCGTCAAGATTATAATTGTACACCATGTGCTTACTTTTGATTCTGGCTTTAATTGTTTTACCATTTTTTATAAATGGTATTGATATTAGCTTGTATATTATAGATGTTTCTTGATTAAATAGTGGAACTTCTGTCTTAATTATGAGTCTATGATTTATTAAAATGGCATGCCCTTCCATTAAGTTGTAGACCTCACGTAATTCTGAACCCTTCTTGCCTGGTAATTTTACCTTTGGTGGTAAATTTCCCTTAATATTTTCAAGTTCCTGCTTAAGCTGTTTTGGTCTTAACCATTGGGGATTTATTTTCCCATGATTTAAATCAAGTACTATATCAGTAATAGCTGTTAAAGTTTTTTCGCAATCAGCTATAAGTAGATTAACTTGATCAACTATCATTTGATAGGTTAAAGCGGCTCTGTTTGCATCTTTAACTTGAGCAAGAGACCGATCTAATTTGTTTATATGACTCTCTATATCTTTGAGAGCAGCATTCACCTCATCTGTTGTTTTCTTCAATATATTAACTGTCGAATCTATTAATGAAGTTTGTTTTTTGTATAATCCATCTAACGCAAGTTGGTTGTCATGTAAATTTTCCATTTTTTCTTCAATTTCCTTTCGATCGTCTGCATCCATTGTCCCAAATAATGTATGATGTAACGTTCCTACAAACTCAAATGGTGCTCTTTTTGCCCGTCTTGGCCCTATTAAAAGTTCGTATTTCGATTGCAAATGTTCGTACTGTTTTTCTATCGCTCTCAACATAGTTTTACAAGACTCATCATATTTTTCCAGTGATTGACACGTCCATCTAAGTAAGTATAAAAAATCTGGAATTGTATGCAATTCTCTCATAAATGAACTCAAATCATAATATATTATCATATTCCATTTGGATGATATGATATCTATTTTTCCCATAGGGTCGAGGTAAATCATCGTGTTGTTTTCTAATGGTTTTACCATTGATGAGTTGTTCAATAATCCTGCAGCTGATGCAGAGCAGCTGTTGGTCATGAGCATTAGTAAAAAGCTCATGACCATTATAGCGTTTACCTTTTTTGACGTTTTTTTATATGATTCTTCATCTTTCTCTGTTTCCAGAAGAACTATTTTATGAATCGGTCTCTTAATCACGCCATTTTGAGTTTTTATTTCCACTACTCTTGTCTTCCCATCTAATCCAGGATATGTTTCCTGAATTCTACCTAGCGGCCATCTAGATGCACCTGTATTTTCGTTTTTAACCAAAACGATTTGTCCTTCCTGCAAATTTGGTTGTATCTTTTTCCACTTACATCGATGACAAGATACTCATCCTTGCACTTTTGCCAGAATTGAGTTTTCATTCGACTCAACATTTTCCATCTGTCTATCGATGAAATTGCCCTGTCTTCAATTGGTTCAGGAATGTCCAACAATGGTTTCCCTATCAAAAAATGACCAGGTGTTAAAATGTCGTCAAAAGTGGTCTGGAATTCAATATTGCTTCAATCTGAGCTAGCAAGGTACTTATTTCTTCATAAGTTAAAGTGCTAGCTCCTATTACCCTTTTCAAATGATATTTTACTGATTTCACCCCGGCTTCGCAAATGCCTCCAAAGTGAGGAGCTGCCGGGGGAATAAAATGCCATTTAATCAGTTCAGATGTCCAAACTGGTGCTATACCGTTCATTTCCATGGCCTTAGCGAAGTCAGCATAAAGGATTCGTTCTGCCCCAACAAAATTTGTACCATTGTCAGAGTATAAGTGGGCACATTTTCCCCTTCTTGCTGAAAACCTTCGAAAGGCAGCTAGAAATGCTTCTGTTGTCAGATCACTGACTGCTTTCCTAAATGTACTGCCTTTGTACTCATACACACAAACACTGCTATATACCCTTTATAGGACTTATTTCCTCTGCCTTTGGATACCCTTATATGAATTGGCCCGGCGTAATCAACTCCCGTATGAGGATGGATTTGAAATCTTTACTCTAGCTTCTGGGATTTGTCCCTTATTTGCTGCTGAGTTTGATTTTTTATATCTTGTGCACTTTACACAATACCTGATAATCTTCTTGATCGAATTTTTCAACCCTGCTATCCAATAACTTCTTCGTCATCATTGTTTCCATTAACCTATTTCCTCCATGCAGTGTTTCCTTGTGATTTTTAGCTATCACTAAGTCTGCCACACTAATGACTGGATGCTTTCTGATTATATTTTAAATCCGAAAAACTTCTAATCAGCCCACCGACTCTCATTTTCAGTAAACCCTAGTTAAATAATAAAACATACATGGTGCGAGTGAACAGCTCCTTGTATAGAAGCTGACTGTTTTTTAATATGTTGGTACTTTCTCTTTTATACATTTTTTGGTTTTACCCCAAGCGGGGAAATGCCTTATTACTAACAGATGTGTCCCTGCTTGGGGGTTGTTTATATTTTAGGTTCTAGTTTCTTTGAGGCGACCGCAGGTAGCCCTTTTTATATCTTTGAACATATTGCAGAGGGCAAACAAATTGTATTTTTACTTTACATTTCAATTATCTTTGTGTATGCAGAGGGCAACAATTTGAATTTTTCACATATATTTTTTTCTCTTCGATAGTGGACTGTATTTTAAATGTGTATATTTCCATATAGGTTTTAAACTTTTTGCTCAGATTTTTACATTTTTATATCTTAACATTTCGATTTAATTTAACATATATTTATTTAACTTTGGATTTACATTGGTTTGCTTATCTTCTAATTATAATGTTTTTTTGTTAAGTCAATTTCATTAATGCCATGTTTATTTTAAAACATCTTGCGCCGGCAAAAAAAACTTATGTATAATCTATAACTGGAACAGCTAATTGGTGGTTTGCATTCCACTGCTTTGTGGTGAAAAATTAATCCTAATTGCTTTTTCTTGTTTGCAAATTGTTTTTAGGTACATAACTATTGCAATAATTATAATTGCAAAAACTAAAATCAGCGCAGAATATCCACTGACGTTGTGCACATTCAAGCCCTTCAACTTAATATTCTCCTTTTTCTGTTCTTCTATCAAGTTTTTTAAAAAATTTATGTCCCTTGTGTTGTTAATCATAACTGTTGTTAGAGGTTTGACTTCATCCATTTTTATCCCATCTGCTATTTTTGAAATGGGAAATGAAGGATTTTGAATTTCATCTTTGGATGATACTGCATACCCCGCTGTCATCAGGTGGTTCTCATGGCGCGCAGTGCAACCTTCTTCTAATTTTAAAACCCCTTGTGGTGCTAATTTTAAGATTTGACTTTGATGGGTGCCACAATTCACTTCTAATTTGGAAACGTTATATATTTTATATAACCATGAATTTGGGAGCGACAGTTCCGTCCAAATGGTTTCTGATGTAGTTTGTTGAAACTCACAATTTGGATTATCTGACTGTTTTAATGATATTTCACAAGAATTATCGGCTGCTGAACTCCATGCCCAATGACCCTTACACATTAGATGATTATTACTTTGACGAACGCATTTGTTGAGTTCTGAGTCTGTCACTAATACGTAAGCGTCAAGATTATAATTGTACACCATGTGCTTACTTTTGATTCTGGCTTTAATTGTTTTACCATTTTTTATAAATGGTATTGATATTAGCTTGTATATTATAGATGTTTCTTGATTAAATAGTGGAACTTCTGTCTTAATTATGAGTCTATGATTTATTAAAATGGCATGCCCTTCCATTAAGTTGTAGACCTCACGTAATTCTGAACCCTTCTTGCCTGGTAATTTTACCTTTGGTGGTAAATTTCCCTTAATATTTTCAAGTTCCTGCTTAAGCTGTTTTGGTCTTAACCATTGGGGATTTATTTTCCCATGATTTAAATCAAGTACTATATCAGTAATAGCTGTTAAAGTTTTTTCGCAATCAGCTATAAGTAGATTAACTTGATCAACTATCATTTGATAGGTTAAAGCGGCTCTGTTTGCATCTTTAACTTGAGCAAGAGACCGATCTAATTTGTTTATATGACTCTCTATATCTTTGAGAGCAGCATTCACCTCATCTGTTGTTTTCTTCAATATATTAACTGTCGAATCTATTAATGAAGTTTGTTTTTTGTATAATCCATCTAACGCAAGTTGGTTGTCATGTAAATTTTCCATTTTTTCTTCAATTTCCTTTCGATCGTCTGCATCCATTGTCCCAAATAATGTATGATGTAACGTTCCTACAAACTCAAATGGTGCTCTTTTTGCCCGTCTTGGCCCTATTAAAAGTTCGTATTTCGATTGCAAATGTTCGTACTGGTTTTCTATCGCTCTCAACATAGTTTTACAAGACTCATCATATTTTTCCAGTGATTGACACGTCCATCTAAGTAAGTATAAAAAATCTGGAATTGTATGCAATTCTCTCATAAATGAACTCAAATCATAATATATTATCATATTCCATTTGGATGATATGATATCTATTTTTCCCATAGGGTCGAGGTAAATCATCGTGTTGTTTTCTAATGGTTTTACCATTGATGAGTTGTTCAATAATCCTGCAGCTGATGCAGAGCAGCTGTTGGTCATGAGCATTAGTAAAAAGCTCATGACCATTATAGCGTTTACCTTTTTTGACGTTTTTTTATATGATTCTTCATCTTTCTCTGTTTCCAGAAGAACTATTTTATGAATCGGTCTCTTAATCACGCCATTTTGAGTTTTTATTTCCACTACTCTTGTCTTCCCATCTAATCCAGGATAAGTTTCCTGAATTCTACCTAGCGGCCATCTAGATGCACCTGTATTTTCGTTTTTAACCAAAACGATTTGTCCTTCCTGCAAATTTGGTTGTATCTTTTTCCACTTACATCGATGACAAGATACTCATCCTTGCACTTTTGCCAGAATTGAGTTTTCATTCGACTCAACATTTTCCATCTGTCTATCGATGAAATGGCCCTGTCTTCAATTGGTTCAGGAATGTCCAACAATGGTTTCCCTATCAAAAAATGACCAGGTGTTAAAATGTCGTCAAAATCTTTGCTGCTATCATTTTGATAAAGTGGTCTGGAATTCAATATTGCTTCAATCTGAGCTAGCAAGGTACTTATTTCTTCATAAGTTAAAGTGCTAGCTCCTATTACCCTTTTCAAATGATATTTTACTGATTTCACCCCGGCTTCCCAAATGCCTCCAAAGTGAGGAGCTGCCGGGGGAATAAAATGCCATTTAATCAGTTCAGATGTCCAAACTGGTGCTTTACTGTTCATTTCCATGGCCTTAGCGAAGTCAGCATAAAGGATTCGTTCTGCCCCAACAAAATTTGTACCATTGTCAGAGTATAAGTGGGCACATTTTCCCCTTCTTGCTGAAAACCTTCGAAAGGCAGCTAGAAATGCTTCTGTTGTCAGATCACTGACTGCTTCTAAATGTACTGCCTTTGTACTCATACACACAAACACTGCTATATACCCTTTATAGGACTTATTTCCTCTGCCTTTGGATACCCTTATATGAATTGGCCCGGCGTAATCAACTCCCGTATGAGTGAATGGATTTGAAATCTTTACTCTAGCTTCTGGGATTTGTCCCATTATTTGCTGCTGAGTTTGATTTTTATATCTTGTGCACTTTACACAATACCTGATAATCTTCTTGATCGAATTTTTCAACCCTGCTATCCAATAACTTCTTCGTATCATTGTTTCCATTAACCTATTTCCTCCATGCAGTGTTTCCTTGTGATTTTTAGCTATCACTAAGTCTGCCAGCTGCGACTGGTTTAAAATTATTGGATGTTTAGGCCGTCTGTAACTTCTTTATTTTTAATGCTGTCGGTTGGCTAGCCAGCATAGAACTGATTCGCTCGCGTACACATATGTACACACATACATGCTTAAGTCTAGGTATACAATCATGGAAGCGTGGCGTTGCCAGCCTGTTGCGTTAACATATTGCACATTGCCAGTTAGGTGTAACTTAGTAACTACTTACATACTGCTTACATACTACAACTCGGCCGTCCTGACAACAAGGATCACCTGATTCTTTCGACTTTATGTCTGCTTCTTAAATTATATGTATGTGTCCTAGGCTCTTCATCAAAATCTGTATCGCTTACGTTTCCGTCAACATTCGTGTCTTCTACATCTTGATGTATATCTACCTCGCCTCTATTTTCTTCCATATCTGATTCGATTACATTTTTATTCGTGTCTGTATTTTGTTGAAACTCATTGAGGTCCTGATTTGCTCCCGTTTCTTCTAAACCTAATTTATTAATCATGTCTTCGTTTCCGATGTTTCCTTGAAACCAAAACTTAATATTCTGTGAAGCCCAGATACCTTTGTATGGAACTTGTGTCTGTTGAAAACCCTCCACGTCTTCAACTACATACCTGTCGTTTTTTAAAACTTTCGTAATTCGGTATGGTCCTTTGTATTTCGGAATTAATTTTCTCGCAACTCCTAGATTGCTATCAAAATTTTTTATAACTACATAATCTCCGCTTTTGTACTTTACTGTTTTTTTCCTTTTTGAATTAACGTAATTCTCGTTATACTCCTGCGCTTTTCTTTGATTCTTTTGTGCATTCTCTCTAATATCTTGCAAATCTCGGCATTTTTCCTGTATTTCAGAGTTTTCTCTAATATTATCTACAATTTTTCCTTTCTGGTTTACTCCAAATAACATAACGCTTGGGTGTTCATTAATCATTCTGTGCTTTGTATTTAACGTAAATTCTACTGTTTCTATGACTTTATCCCATCTTAAGTTGTTATCCGCATCCGCAAGTTTTGCTATCATGGGCCCTAAATTTCGATTTACTCTTTCGACTTGCCCGTTTGCTTGTGGTGAGCCCGTAGCAATTTTTATGTGTTGGATATTATTGTCCTCGGTAAATTGCGCAAAGTCGTTCGACGTAAAACTTGATCCTCTATCTGAGACTATATATCTTGGCCTGCTATAATACCGAAAATACTCCTGTAATGCTATTATAACCTCTTTTGTTGCCGTGGTTTTGGCGGGGTAAAGTTTCACAAATTTGGTCGCTGCATCTATTACTACTAGTAAATGTTTCTTGGGTTTATTTCTGTCTATTGGGCCGTAATGATCTATGTGGATCATTTCAAAAGGATTGTTCGATTTCGGTATGTTGTGTAAGTATCCTTCCAATTTTCCACTTTTCGCTGAAAAGGCTATACATTTCAAACAATTCTTAATGTGCTCCTCTACTTTTGTCCTAATATTTGGAAACCAGTAGCTTTTACCTATCAAATCTATAACTTTGTTGATGCCTATATGGCCCATTTCGTCGTGGTATTTATACAACACGTGCGATTCCATTGCCGCAGGAACATAAAATAATAACTTTTTATTCTCTAACTTTTTAAATAAGACTCCATTTCTCATTTCATAAAATTTGTGTTCTCTGTCTTGTAACACTTTCTTCAAAATTATTATTTTCGGATCTTTATTTTGGCATATCACTAAATTTTCCTCAAAAGTATTTGTCTCTACTACCATAATACTCAAACTTCTGCTTAACGCGTCTACATGCTGCATCCGCTTTCCTGCCCTATGTTCTACTACATAGTCAAAATTTTGCATTTCGAGGGCCCACCTGGCAATTCTTGGATTCAATTCCTGCTTGTTTAATGTTATAGTCAATGAGTTGCAATCCGTGACGATTTTAAATTGTTTGCCCTGCAAATAGACACGAAATCTTCTCAAAGCATAAATTATCGCTAGTGTCTCCAATTCGTAGCTATGGAATTTTGATTCTGCTTCTGTACTTCTTTTCGAAAAATAGAATACTGGATGCCATTTTTTGTCTTCCTTTTTCTGAACTAGTACTGCTCCGAAACCTAAAGCACTAGCATCGCAATGCACTTCTGTCTCAGCTGTTAAATCAAATAAAGCTAAAACCGGTAACTCTAAAAGCTTCCTCTTCAAAGTTTCAAAAGACTGTAATTCATTCATTCCGAATACAAATTTTCTATCCTTTTTAGTCAAATCGTATAGTGGCTTCGCAATTATCGAAAAATCTTTAATAAATCGTCTGAAGTAAGAGCATAGCCCTAAAAAGCTTTGAACCGCGTGCACCTTGTTTGGAATCGGAAAATTTTGTATTGCCTCTAATCCTTTTTCGTCTGCACGAATACCTGACTCATCTATATTGTACCCCAAATACTTGATGCTATTTTTCATGATCTCGCATTTATCCAATCGTAACTCCAGTTTATTATCAACGATTCTTGCCATAACTTCCTCCAAAATTCTTAGGTGGTCTGTTACATTCTCGGTGGCTATCATGATATCGTCTAGGTATATGATGACCTTCCCTTGTTTCACTAAGTCTGCAAAAATCTTATTAATGAACATTTGAAAAACATGAGAAGCATTTTTCAACCCAAAAGGTAATCTTGTAAACTCAAATTGTCCGAACGGTGTAATAAATGACGTATACTTCATGCTTTCTTCGCTCATGTGCACATGAAAATAAGCGTTTTTCAGATCTAATTTTGTAAACCATTTTTTGTTGTTTAAACTTTCCAGTAAATCGTCGATTACCGGGATCGGATAATTATGCTTTGCTGTGTTCTTATTTAATCTCCTGTAATCTATACATAATCTTAATTCTCCCGTCTTTTTCCGAACTAGAACAATACGCGAAGTAAATTCAGACTCACTCACTCTGATGATGCCCTTCTCTAGTAACTCATCTAATATTTTCTGAACTTCTTGTTTCTCGCTGTATGACAATCTTCGAGGCGGACAATAAAAGGGTTTTTCATTTTCTAGCACGAGTTTCATCTCGTATTTTACTTTTGGTTCGTTTGGGCGTTTCATTTTAACATAAAATTTCTCAAAAATTTCCAAGCACTTTTGCTTAATTTCTCCCTGAACGTTCTCTCCAATCTGCAAGTCCAGTTCTGACCTATTTGGGCTAATATCGATAAACATTATCTGTTGTTCGAAATTTTCTGATTGGTCAAACTCTTCATTTTCTTCGTTTTTTATCCCTATTTGGTCTTCTTCTGGAGTATAGCTTTCCTTTGTTGACTTATTCGTGTTCTTATCTAATTTTAAATTTCCCCATATTATTCTACTTTTTGTTTTCGACAGAAAATCTCTTCCTAAAATTCCAGCATAACCCATAGAATCATTCTCGACCACCATCAGTTCAATTTCGACATTATCTGTATTTTGAGGATTCATAACATAACAAACTAATTTTCCTTTTATTTCAATTTCGGTCTTATTAAGACCATAATATTTAACGTTGTTAAGCTTTATTAATTTTGCATCCGCTGGGATGTGCTTCTCTTTAATAAAACTGATGAGGCTTTCTGAGTCTATGAGGCATTCTGTAGAAAAAATTTTATCAGTACTATTCTTTAAGGCGAACTTAAAATATCTTACATAATCGTTGGTTTTCTCCGTCTTAACGTCTTTTCCCGTCTTCTTGTATTGCCAACACTCAGAGACAACATGCTTGTCACTACCACATCCGTAGCAGGTGCCCGGTTGGCGTCTTGGCTTAGTGCAATCAGCCGCATAGTGTCCAACACTATTACAGTTGTAGCAGCGAACCGCCACTTTTCCTCCGACCGCCGATCGCGGCTTCTCCATTGTTGTCGATAAGTGGTTCTGTGGCAACCTAATGCCGCGAAGTGACTGCATCAGCTGATTCCTTCCTGTGTAGCGTTGCATTGAGGCTTGAAATCGGATTTGTTTGTCGGGTATCCCGTCAATAATGTGTTCGACCAGTTCTTCCTCATCCAGGCCCAGGCCAGCACTCAAATGTAGCTTTTCGTTATAATATTGAACGAATTCTTCTCTTGGCTGCCACTGCCTAGCCGTAAATTTTTTCCTCAATTCCAGCTTGCTTCCTTTTGCCTCAAACGCAATTAGAAAGTCTTCCATAAGTTCGTCCATCGTTTCCATGGCAGAATTTTTTCGCGCATGCAGCAACTGCTGAGCTCTGCCAGCCAATTTGGTTGCGAAAACTGCTCGAATAAAATTGTCGTCCAGATCGTATGCTGCTTTTAAATTTGTCAACTGTTTGGACCAAAATAGTGCGTCTCCAGCCCCATCGTACTCGGCCAAATAACTGCAAACAACCTTGAATGTGACTGCTGGCTTGGGTGCCTTGTATGTGGGGGTTGATTTATCCTTCCGTATTACCTCGAGCTCTTTCTTTAGCAGCGTGTTCTCTCTTTTCACCAGCTTCAACTCTCTTAATATCACTATGCAACAATTTTTTGAACCCGGCTTCTAAATAGTTGATCCTTATGTAAAATTTCACGCTGAATTCAAATCTGCTCTCAGATATGTCAAAAGTAGAACGGTTTTTGAGATATCGCGAAATTTTCATTTTTAGTGTTTTGAAAAAAGGTAGGTCTACTAAAATGCCATTTTCTCTGATTTTAGTCCACCGATATGTATAAACTGTAACAAAAATAAAAGATAATAAAATTATTTCTTAAAAACACGACAGTTGTTGTAAATCCAACCATAAATGACGAAGTTATGGCACTTCAAAGTTGGATTTTTGAAAAATTTTGATAATTTTTAATTTTTTGCTGACTTTTATTGAGTTTTTTTCAATCTTACCATTAAAATTGCTCAGGTCTCAGATATTGACAGGATTGGGTAATCTTTAACGAGCATTTTTTGCCCTTGGTCATCGAAATCGGATGAAAAATAAACGCTTTATTCACAATTAAGTAAACATACCTCTGTTTGAGAGTATTTTTTTGCTAGTTTTTCAGTATAAAAATCACATCTTAGCAAGCCAAATAAGAATAAACGTTGAGCATTAGTAGTTTTTTTTTGCAGTTCAAGGTTGGATAAAAGTACTCAAATGATGTAGACCGCTTTTGTTTTTTTGTGCAGACTGTGTGTTTCTCGCAACAAGAACCAGCAATAGTCTCCTATCATTGCCGGATCCCACTTGCCTTGGTAGCGAAACTCCATCTGCTGCATTTGCTGATGGAAGCGTTCGCCATGCTCGTCGCTTTCGTCGCCTAGGTTGTCCGGGAAAAAATCCAAATGGGAGTGCAAAAAGTGAATTTTTAAGGACATATTTACACAAAAATAAAATTGGTAAATATAAAAACTCGATGAAAAACAGACTGAGATTATACCAATTTTTTGTAGTTTTCCAATAAATCATCAACAATTTCTTTATAGTCCTCACTTCTTTTGCTTCCCAGAAAACTAGACACTACTGCGCAAAATGATTCCCATGCTTTTGCCTCGTCTGCTGATAGTTCCAAGTAAAATTCCCTGTCGCTCATTAGCTTTTTGATTTGCGGACCCACAAATACGCCTTCTTTAATTTTGACGTCAGAAAGTTGTGCGAATCGTCGTTTTAAAAATTCAAATGCCGCAAAATTTTCATTTTTATGGAGAGCTTTAACGAAGTTTTTGAAGAGACCAAGCTTAATATGCAACGGAGGGAGAATAATTTTGTCCTTTTGAACTAGGGGCGGAAATTTTAAGTTATCTTCTCCGACTACAAAATTGGCCCTTCCATCCCAGTCTTTACGCAAGTAATGTTCACTGCGATCTCGGCTGTCCCATCTGCACAAAAACAGCAATGCTTTGTCCATCCTTGTTGCAAGCCTGTTACCATTGCTCAACTTTCAGATCGGCACAGTTTTTCCACCGGTGAACTGCAATACAAATTCCTAATGATCAACGTTTATTCTTATTTGGCTTGCTAAGATGTGATTTTTATACTGAAAAAACTAGCAAAAAAATACTCTCAAACAGAGGTATGTTTACTTAATTGTGAATATAGCGTTTATTTTTCATCCGATTTTGATGACCAAGGGCAAAAAATGCTCGTTAAAGATTACCCAATCCTGTCAATATCTGAGACCTGAGCAATTTTAATGGTAAGATTGAAAAAAACTCAATAAAAGTCAGCAAAAAATTAAAAATTATCAAAAAATTTTCAAAAATCCAACTTTGAAGTGCCATAACTTTGTCATTTATGGTTGGATTTACAACAACTGTCGTGTTTTTAAGAAATAATTTTATTATCTTTTATTTTTGTTACAGTTTATACATATCGGTGGACTAAAATCAGAGAAAATGGCATTTTAGTAGACCTACCTTTTTTCAAAACACTAAAATTGAAAAAAATTGAAATTTCGCGATATCTCAAGAACCGTTCTACTTTTGACATATCTGAGAGCAGATTTGAATTCAGCGTGAAATTTTACATTAGAATCAATTGCTAAAAGTGCGGGATACAAAAACTTTTCAAATTTTGTGACATAGTGTATTAGGTGAATCTCTCTGTCGTCCCTCTCTTCATCTTCCTTTTCGATCACGTTCATTTTCCTGTCGCTTGTGCTTTTTTTCTCTACTTTTTCATTTGCACTTGCCTTCTTGTCCGCTGTAGTTTCGTTGTCGACGGTTACAGTTATTCTCGCTGCGTTGCCCTTTACGTCTTGTGCCTTTACCTTTTCATCATGATTCTGTGCATTTTTATCAACCTGCAATTTTTCATCGATCTGTAATTTTTTTGGCTTGTCCTCTTGGTCAGTCTGCAATTTTCCATAAATTTTCTCTTCATTTTTAAACGGATCAGGCTTATTCTCAACTTCTTTATCGGTCGGTAAGTTTTCTTGCTCTTGTATGTCCATTCTCTGTTGCTGGGCCAGTGTTAGCTTCTCCTCCGGAACACTCGCCAAACGCCGTAAGAGTTGGCTCCGGTATCCAGTGGTGTCCAGCTCAAGAAGATCGCACAACTTTTTCAACTCCGATGTTGATAATTTATCCATAATGCGCGTGCGTAGGTTTGGGTAGTCAATTGTAATTTTAAAAAAAATGTTGACTGTATCCCGCTTCTAAGATTTTAGGCCGTCTGTAACTTCTTTATTTTTAATGCTGTCGGTTGGCTAGCCAGCATAGAACTGATTCGCTCGCGTACACATATGTACACACATACATGCTTAAGTCTAGGTATACAATCATGGAAGCGTGGCGTTGCCAGCCTGTTGCGTTAACATATTGCACATTGCCAGTTAGGTGTAACTTAGTAACTACTTACATACTGCTTACATACTACAGGTGTTTCTGATTATATTTTAAATCCGAAAAATTTAATCGCCCACCGACTCTCATTATACCCTTTTCGCCTAAAAACGGGTGTAACGAAGCTACCTTGCTGCTTACGTCGATTTCTTTTGTATGTTGTAATTTTTTTATTTCATCTGGAAATTCTGTTTCCTGATGATGTTTTAATATGATTGTCTTGGCTTCCTCTAAGTCCTGAATAGTTAATTCACATGACTTCCTTTTTCTTTGGCAACGTCTTATAAAAATAACTACATAAGAAGTTACCCTTACTAACTTATCAAACTCGCTGTATTTTTGTACGAGCGTATCTAAAAAGTGTGTACCGATTTGAGTAAGGCAATTTGAACAGCTTGTTTCAGCTTCCTCCTTTGGCCAGTTTTCTTTTGATTTTTCCAACCATTTCGGTCCTCTCCACCACAATTCATAATCTTTTAGTTTGTGTGGTGCAATTCCTCTGGACGCAATATCAGCTGGATTATCTTTGGAACTAATATGACCCCAGATTATGTTTGGCATTTTTTGTGGATCTGTTCTACTTTAGATCTTACAAATCGGTCTTTGCTCTTTTGATTTCGTATCCATGCCAGTGTTATTGTGGAGTCACTCCATGCCTTTTCATGAATTTCCAATGGTTCATTTAATGTGGCACAATTCTATCTTGGAATTGTGATTTCCTAAACAGCAGGTAGGTTTTTTATAAACTCCAGCCATTCTTTTATAATTTGATCATTCAAAATTTCACCCCAACTATATTGGGACAACCATAATTTTTGAATGAACAATTTAGCGACTATTGTTATTGGTGATAGCCACCCAAGTGGATCGAATATTCGTGCCAATATCGATAATGCTTTTTGTGACTTTCTCCGAGTCGTTTATATTGATTTTGAACGTGAATTCATCTCTGTGTGGGTTCCACTTCAAACCTAACGTTTTTATAGTTTCCTCATTGTTTATTTCGAATGTATTCATTTCTCCTGAGTTTGGTATTGCGGTCATAATTTCTTTGTTGTTTGCTGCCCACTTTCGGAGATGAAACCCGTAACTTTCTAACTCCTTAGCTATTTCTTTTTGAATCCTTATACACTCAGAAATGCTATCTGCTCCTGACATAAAATCATCCATATAAAAATCCATTTTAATTCTGTTTTTAATGGATTCGTTTACGCACCGTTCTGCTATTTCCTGTAAGGATCTTGTGGCTAAAAATGGTGCTGAGGCAGTACCGTAAGTTACTGTTGTCATCTGATATTCTTTCATTGGGTCCTTATGATCTTTTCGCCAAAGAATTCTTAAATAGTCCTGATCTTCTTCTGCAACTTTTATTTGTCTGTACATTTTTTCTATGTCTGCAGTAATGACATACCTCCAGTTTCGCCATTTCATCATAATTTCTAATATGTTATTTTGAATATGCGGTCCTGTTAATTGTATATCGTTAAGACTTTTGCTATTAGATGTTTTTGCGGAAGTGTTCCTGTCGTTTCTGACTCTTTCATGTGACCCATTTCTAGGTATTCTTCCATAAATTTTACATACTGCTCTTTTAACTTTGGGTCTGCTTTAAATCTTTTTTCTAGACTTATCAATCTTGCCATTGCCCTTTTCCTGGAGTTCCCCAAACTTTTATCTTCTGAAAATGGCAATCTCACAATGAATTTTCCGTCATCGTCTCTTGTTGTTGTTTCCTCAAAAAGCTTCATACATATATCGTCCTGGCTTGGTTCTTTTTCAGCTGGTATTTCTTCCATTTCCCAAAACTTTTCTAAGTTTACTGTAGCAGCTGTTTTTATTTTCTGACAACCTTCAATTTTTACAGGACCTGACAGTATCCAACCCAACTCTGTACTTTGACCCAACATTGTGCCTTCTTGCTTCAAACCTTGTTTAACGATTTTAGGCATTAAATCTGACCCAATTAAGATGTCTATTCGACTTCTTTGGTTGAATAGTGGATCCGCTAACATCTCATTCTTCCAGACATCTTTATTATAGTCAAGGAATTTTGAGGTTGCGGATTCACTACCTTTGGCATGACTAATGCTTCAATGTCAAACCTGGCATTGCTAGGGAATCTGGGTCGGATTTTTACACATAGAGTTGATTTTGAAACTCCAACAAGACTGTCTCCTATTCCAAAAATTTTGTTTACTTTTTTCTGCCTTGGCAATTGCAAAATTTGAGCTGCTTCTTCTGAAATAGCTGTTATTTGTGACCCTTGATCTATCAGAGCTCGCATTATTTTCCACTCTCCTGAATTCGTCATTACTTCTATTTGAGCCGTAGCAAGCAATGTTGTAACTGACGAGTTTTTTATCATAAGAGAGGACTTTGGTTCCTCGTTTTGGTGCAATAATGAATGGTGCCTAAGTGTGCACTTATTACAAGTTTTTATTGGTGCTGAACATTTTTCATAAAATCTGTGCCCCAGACATCTAAAACAGATCTTAAGTTTTCGCACTGTGTCTTGGATTGATAATGCAGCAAATTTAAAACAGTTTGAGACCGTATGACCTCCAGCATTGCACAGGGGACACACGTCACTGTTATATTCTTTTTTCTGCGCTCGTTTTTCATAACCTGGAACTTGCAAGGTTTTAATTGCTTGCAGATGTTGTTGCAGGAATTCGAACACATCATCTAGCGTTTGAATTTCTTTTAATTTTCTGATCGTCTGCTCATTAAGCTGTAGGCCCTTTCTGTCAAATTTTCTTAGGATTATGCGCGTTAAGAAAATATCTGCCTCTTCTATTTTAATGTCCATTCCCTTTATTGCATGTACGCACTCTCTAGTGGTATCGAGTAATTGTTGTACACTTTTTTCTAAGTCACTATTCATTGTTGGCTGATCCAATATCGTATCTTTCTTTGAGGATTTGTAATGCTGTATCATAATTCTCCTCTGATATAAGCAAGTGCTGAATTAGCTTGCTTGCTTCTCCTTTCACTAAATCTTTCAATCTAATTAATTTTTCTTTCTTCCCTAGTGCAACGTCTTTATCGATCAGATTCGAAAATGTATCGATAAAAGCGGACCAGCTCGAAAGATCCCCATGAAAGGGGGGTATATTAACCTCTTTTAATTTCAACCGGCATTCACTTGGCTTTGCTTGTATTATCCGAGTAGCCTCATTTTGATAATACAAGCTTACCTTCTCCCATTCATCTTCCACTATTATCTGTTCCTCAAGGCTGCTTTGCAGTGTTGTCAACCCTTCAAACAAGTTTTGCAACCTCTTAAATTCTAAATCTAGCATTTCTTTTTTAACCGAATTTTCTACCTTTGCCCTTTCGTCATTCTCTATTTTGAGATGGAACTTGGCTGTTGCTCTAAAAATATCTATTTTTATTATTTTCCCAAATGGAGTTAATCGGGTTAACTGCATTGCCTGCATTTTTTCTTTTTTTTATTTCGTTTAGAATTTTATTTTTTGCAGTGAAATGTGCATTAAATGTGTCTGCACTAAAATAATCTGTATCTTTTAATCTGCTTTGATTTTCAATAAGAACCGTATGCTGGTTCTCAAAATGTGGCCATATTTGCTCTACCTGAGATTTATAGCTATCATCTCCTAATATTTTTGATTCCCACTCCTCATGGAACTGGGTTAACTTCTGGTTATAGTCGCTCTGTCTCTGCAAAACCGCTGTTAGCTGTTCCCCAGTTAATGTCATATTGAAAATTTATATATCTTTTTTTCTTTTTATTTAGAAATCTTCAATTTTAATTGCTCAACAAACTAGTTTTTTATTTATAACAATATATTCAAAAACTACAAAAATTTTATGTAATGTTTGTTTTTTTTTTGTATCGTCTAACTTTTACAAATATTTTATAATTTTCTTTCTTTTCTTCTTGTTTTTTAGTACTTATTTAATTTTATTGCAACAGCGAATCCGCTTTTTGTTGCAGCGGTGCCACGTGGGCACTCTACTTTTATTGTTTATAAATGTTATTTTTCTTTTTTTGTTATCTTCTTACATAGTTCAGCCTCGATTTTTATGATTTCTTCCCACATCCGAAAGGCGACTTGGTATGGTGGTGGGGGTGTGGCGTTGATTTGTTCCAAGAGTGCAGCTCTTCTTCGCCTGTTCGTTGCCTGTGCTCCACCACTCCTTTTTGGGATTTTTACATCTGGTATTTGGACCAGACACTCCTCTTTCTCTTCCTTCCGTTTTTGTATTGTTTGGAAGCTCCTTTGCCTCCTTCTGTATTCCTCGATGGTCAACGGCTTTGGACCAGCCGTTGGATTCTCAAGGATCTCTTTCTTGATTTGCCTCTGTGCCTCGTTATCAGGCGGGTGCATTGCCTTTTGGCTTCCGTTGGCGTTATAGCTTGCCACGGTTCTGCCGCAATAGCTCGGGTGGTTGTGTTGAGGTGAATTAACCGCTATCCTCCGCTCGCAGGGCCAATCCCTAACGCTCGGCTGGTTGTGTTGTGTGGTGAATTGGTCACCTCTCCTCCGCTCGCAGGGCCAATCCCTAACGCTCGGCAGGTTGTGTTGTGTGGTGAATTGGTCACCTCTCCTCCGCTCGCAGGGCCAATCCCTAACGCTCGGCAGGTTGTGTTGTGTGGTGAATTGGTCACCTCTCCTCCGCTCGCAGGGCCAATCCCTAACGCTCGGCAGGATATTAAAAAAGGATCCTTCCTTTTCAAATTCCTTAGGCCTTTTTTCCTTGTAAGCAACTTCACTGCCGTTTACAAGAAAGCCTTTTTTTCGACCTGAGCAAAATGCCGTTTAATTTAGCAAGTTCTGCCTTTACAGGGACTAAGGACCATAAATAATAAAACGCATATATGGTGCGAGTGAACAGCTCCTTGTATAGAAGCTGACTATTTTTTAATATGTTGGTACTTTCTCTTTTATACATTTTTTGGTTTTACCCCAAGCAGAGAAATGCCTTATTACTAATCCCTTATTACTTATCCCTGCTTGGGGGTTGTTTATATTTTAGGTTCTAGTTTCTATTTTTGTGCGCCTCGGCTTGAGGCGGCCGCAGGTAGCGGTCTTTTAAATGCACTGTTCAAATATCTTTGAACAATGTCTGAACTCCAAGGCTGTCCCACATACTCAAATTTTTGTCCAACTCTGCCACAAACCTTCCAGCTCCGTGCTCTTTCCACAATAACTTGGGTAGCAGCTTATCTCTTTGCTGTTGATGTGTTGGTGTGATCTCAATGCTGACTATTAAAGGCAAATGATCCGAGTATATTTCATTTTTAATTTCCATATCTGTCACAAACTGGTGGCACCCTCCGTTAATTATGCAGTAGTCAATCGTTGTCGATCCCTGTGCTCCTACAAATGTGAAGTTGCCATCGGGGTCGCTTTTTGATCTGCCGTTTAAAACCGTCAAGTTAAATGATTCACACATCTCAATTAATTTTTTCCCATTCCCATCTAAGATCGGGTCCTTAGCTTCTCTCGGAAGATTTGCATACCTTGCGTTGGAGTGCGCGTCCTCTGTTATTACTTGCTCATGTGCTATGCGGGCATTTAGATCGCCGACTATCATTGCATTTGGTACGTCGGATTGAAGTAGGGCATCGTATAGTTTTTCGTAGTGTTCTGTCCACCGATTACAGTTCAGATAGACTGGGAATATGTGGAAGGGCGCGCTGTTCAATTTAATTTCAATAACATTAAGATCTTGGACCTTGCTAAATATGCAGTTTATGTTCTGCTCGAGCTCTTTTCGGATTCCGTACAAAGCGCCTGCGCTTGCTCTGCCTCTAGTACTCGTTCTGATTGCAGGCTCCCACAGAAGCACGTAGTTTTTAAAATAGGCCTCGTAGTCTTCGAAATGGGATTCGGCAAATGTCTCAAGTAAAATAATAATGTCGTGCTGATTTATAAATTTAAGGAAGTGGGACTGTTTAAGTTTGTTGTTGGCAATGTTATATACTAATATGTTAAGACTAAGTTTGGTTACATTATTTAAATTATTTAACCTTCTATTGTTCCTTTTCTTTACATTGGGCCGTTTTTTGACCCTTTAGCTTTGGTGAGAAGTGCTTCGTAATTTATGCCCTCCATAAGAAGATCTCTACCGTACAGCTCTTTTAATTCCGCTTCTGCTGGCTGCCCTTTGCTCACTAGAGTTTTATTGTTGTTGAAATGCATCCATCTGCCATTGACATTAATAGCGTCGCTTTTGACGAACACTTTGTAGGAGTTGTTGACGTTTGAAAGTTCCCTTTTGAGCTGCAGCAACACCGTCTTTTGCTCCTGTTTCTCCAAGCTGAGATCTTTTTCAACGAAAACCGAGCTTCCAGCTAGTTTTCTAGTATTTTCAAAATTTCGTTGGCCATTTCAGCAGTCTCCATTTCTACAATTAAGCCCACTTTGCTGCTTCGTTCAAAAGCAATCCGGGTTTCCCTTACTTGGGCTCAGGGTACCTGCATTTTCGAGCAAAAAAGTGTTTCCACACCCTCTTTTGTCGCCAAATCTTTTTGTATTCCTTTGACTATAAGGTTTTTTTCTTTGCTGATGTTAACCAGCCTGTTTAGTTCTCGCTTATCCATGTCCCAAGTATGTCCCAAATATTTCCCAAGTATGTCCAAAATATGTCCCAAGTATGTCCGAAATATGTCCAAAGTATGTCCCATATATGTCCCAACTATGTCCCAAGTATATCCCAAGTATGTCCCAAATATGTCCCAAGTATGTCCCATATATGTCCCAAGTATGTCCCAAGTATGTCCCAAGTATGTCCCAAGTATGTCCCAAGTATGTCCCAAGTATGTCCCAAGTATGTCCCAAGTATGTCCCAAGTATGTCCTAAGTATGTCCCAAATATGTCCCAAGTATGTCCCAAGAATGTTCCAAATATGTCCCAAGTATGTCCCAAGTATGTCCCAACTATGTCTCAACCATGTCCCAACTATGTCCCAAGTATGTCCCAAATATGTCCCAATTATGTCCCAAGTATGTCCCAAGTATGAAATATGTCCCAAGTATGTCCCAAGTATTTCCCAAGTATATCCCAAGTATGTCCCAAATATGTCCCAAGTATGTCCCAAGTATGTCCCAAGTATGTCCCAAGTATGTCCCAGTATGTCCCAAGTATGTCCCAAGTATGTCCCAAGTATGTCCCAAGTATGTCCCAAGTATGTCCCAAGTATGTCCCAAGTATGTCCCAAGTATGTCCCAAGTATGTCCTAAGTATGTCCCAAATATGTCCCAAGTATGTCCCAAGAATGTTCCAAATATGTCCCAAGTATGTCCCAAGTATGTCCCAACTATGTCTCAACCATGTCCCAAGTATGTCCCAACTATGTCCCAAGTATGTCCCAAATATGTCCCAATTATGTCCCTAGTATGTCCCATATATGTCCCAAGTATGTCCCAAGTATGTCCCAAGTATGTCCCAAGTATATCCCAAGTATGTCCCAAATATGTCCCAAGTATGTCCCATATATGTCCCAAGTATGTCCCAAGTATGTCCCAAGTATGTCCCAAGTATGTCCCAAGTATGTCCCAAGTATGTCCCAAGTATGTCCCAAATATGTCTCAAGTATGTCCCAAGTATGTCCCAAATATGTCCCAAGTATGTCCCAAGTTTGTCCCAAATATGTCCCAACTATGTCCCAAGTATGTCCCAAGTATGTCCCAAGAATGTCCCAAGTATGTCCCAAGTATGTCCCTAGTATGTCCCAACTATGTCCGAAATATGTCCCAAGTATGCCCCAAGTTTTTCCCAAATATGTTCCAAGTATGTCCCAAGAATGTCCCAAAAATGTCGCAAGTATGTCCGAAATATGTCCCAAGTATGTCCCAAGTATGTCCCAAGTAAGTCCCAAATATGTCCCAAGTATGTCCCAACCATGTCCCAAGTATGTCCCAAGTATGTCCCAAGTATGTCCCAAGTTTTCCCAATATGTCCCAAGTATGTCCCAAGTATGTGCCAAGTATGTCCCAAGTATGTCCCAAGTATGTCCCAAGTATGTCCGAAATATGTCCCAAAGTGTGACTCAAGTATGTCCCAAGTATATCCCAAGTATTTGTCCATAGTATGTCCCTAGTCCCACAAGTATGTCCCAATAGTATGTCCCAAGAATGTCCCAAATATGTCCCAAGTATGTCGCAAGTATGTTCCTAAGATATGTCCAAGCATGTCCCACGTATGTCCCAAGTATGTCCCAAGTATGTCCCAAGTATGTCCCACATATGTCCCAAGTAAGTCCCAAGTGTGTCCCAATATGTCCCAAATAAGTCCTCAAGAATTAAATATGTCCTAAAATATGTCCATAGTATGTCCTAACTATGTCCCAAGTATGCCCAAGTATGTCCCATATATGTCCCAAGCTTGTCCTAAGTATGTCCAATATGTCCTAAGTATGACCCAAGTATGTCCCAAGTATGTCCCAAGTATGTCCCAAGTAGATAGATAGATAGATATATATATTTATTAAAAAATAAATATGGTACGGATACGCCGGCATGGATATCAATCCGTCTGCCGGTAGTGTGTAGACTCACCCAAGTACTGTTTCGAACTACTACACCGGGGTTGCCCAGCTTTCGCCAGATACTTGATCGTTTGTCCTCCACAGTATTGACATACACACACTATACATTTTTGTGAACATTTATATTTAATTAAATCTAGACATATTATTGAACAATAATTTTAGATTAAATACTAACAAAATTTTAAAATTAAATACATTTAATAATGAATGCTTGAACACAATTAAACAAATTCGCTTATAATAGTTTTCTATAAAGAATGGCCTTCCTCCTGCCATATTGACCCAATTAACTAAGCCGTTTCCATTTAATACTCTTTTAATTTCTGCCTCCCTTAGTGTTGGTTTTCTTAAAATACAATAATCTTAATTCTTTGAGCACAGGACATCTTCCCAAAAAGTGACATATGTTTTTCCAATTTCTTTTAAATTGTCGGAACATGTTTTATCTCCAGTTTGATGCGTACTTCCATTAAGCCATAGGAGGTCAGCACGAGCCTTAAAAATCCAACTAATCATTTTCCTCTGATATTTATCATCACAGTAAGTAACGCCTCTAGTATAATCAAGATGTTTGTATATTCGATTTTCACTGGATACTGCACTATTTATATGGCCACCACGATCATTTTCTTTCAGTTTCATTAACAGCCTTATGCTCATATTGCACCACTTATATTTTGCCATATTTTCAACGAGTTCTAAGTCGCAGTGTTGTACCAGCCTCTTTATATCCTCATGCCAAAAATACATTTTTTTCTAATTATTTGCTTTGTCAGGATATGTGGCAATCTACTTCACGTCATAGTCAAACATGACTCGCTGAATATATTTTGAGGAGTGCAGATTAAGGACCGTATAAATATGCCTCTTCAACACCAGTTTCAGGCATAATTGGTAATTTGGTGCGCAGTCTGGTCTTTTGAATCCGTTTGATGGAAAATCTACGCCCCATATTAGTTTCGCTGAACCATGCATAGCCCAACTTGCGCTGCATACAATTGCATTGCTCGCAGTGGACTGGAAAAGGTTCCACTTGCTACTCAAGTTTATATTCGGCTTATCATAGAATGTATTCCAAGTTGAATTGATCGCTCCTTTGCTTCTACATTTCTGTTTTTTATATGTGGTCCAA